>JAXIUT010007015.1:815-28012 GCA_035586675.1 Eurytoma californica
GAAGCAGCCCCCCCCCCCCCCCCCCGTCGAGTAACGAGGAGTCATCGCAGCTCGGGGAATATTACCGCGAAGGAGCTCGTAAAGGAATTACGCGGAGGAGGAGCGACTAAACGGAGAGCGAGGTCCGGGGGGCAGTTCGCCTCGAGAGGGGCGTCGAGTTAAGTGGCGCTCGCCCGGCGAGAGAAGAAAAGGAGCCGTAGGAATGCCGACGGCCCGAGACACACGGCTCCGCGGCGCTTTTACCGCAAAGTGGCGGGCGCGAGCGTTAACCCCCCCCGCGCGCGACTCGATTTTACGAGCGCCGAAGTAAGGCGGCGGAAAAAATTTTTTTTATCAGTTTTTACGCGACGCTGAAGCTTTTGTTTTCGACCCCCTTTAGCTCGGGGGGGGGGGGGGGGGGGGGCGGCCGGGTGAGTTTTACGAGGCGAAGATTTTCGTGGTCGGAATATTAGTTTGATGAAACGAGTTGACGCGATGTGAAAGCCTCTTCTTTCTGGATTAGGGTGCGGCGCCCGGCGCTGCGGCTGGTAAAAAGAAAAAATACTTCGGAGGCCGTAAAAACGTGGCCCAAGTATGACATCGAGATTATAGGTCACGTAAATTTGAAATTTTTATCGAGCGGTGGTAGATGGTTTTTAAAGCACTGAATAATAGATCAGTGTAAAATACACGAACATACGTAATCGTGTAAGTAATAACGGCCTTCTTGCAGACGAGCAAGAAAAAAGTATGACACTTTAGCCAGTAAATTTAATTATTTTTCGATACAAACAAAACAAAAGCCCGAATATTAGTTTCGAGAGAATTGATAGCATCGACCGCGAAAACAAAACATGCCATTTATAACGTTCGAATTCGAACGAAAGATTCGCTCCGCAGAAAAATGAACTCTAAATTTACTTTTTCCGCATGTGCGAGGCGTCCGTCGTGCGAACGACATCCCGACCGCACGAATATTTCTCCCGCGGTCGCGAATGATTGATGGAGAAATTTTCACCGAGCCTTTGTGACGCAAAATACCCCTCCCCACGCTCTTCCCTTCCTCGAATCACTGAGGGAAACATAAAGTGAATACACGAACGCTTCCGCCTCAATCGAAAGCCTATTCATTCTCTGTAATCCCAAAACATTTTTAAATAATTGACATTGTAATGAATTTAGAACGTGTAATAGTCAATTTTTCCAAATATAATAATGTGCACTATGAAGTCAGCAATTAGATTATCGCATCTTTTTTTATGGTGGTTTTAAAGTTTTCGAATAATAGACCGCGCATCTTTTTGAGATTTATAAGATAATAAATTTCAATATTATCATGATTTTACTTATTAGTCGTACTCATTTAAGTGAAAATAAGCTTAAATGTAAATTTAATGCATAATATTAATTAATACATTTACCACACTCTGGATCATCTGTCCCGATAGCGAGTATATTGTCTGAGCTTTACTTTTTAACTCAGTAACTTAAGATAGGAATGGTCAAGTATCTAGACAAGTCTGCTAATGCTCCATCATTTAACTGATTATAAACAATCATTTAATCATTGTAATCAAATATCTCTAAAATTACAATATACTACTAGTTACGACTACTCACAATATATCCTTGATAAGCTTTTACACGGAGAGAAAAAACGGGATATCTTACCTCGACTAAAACTAACCTTATACACCTCGACTACGACCCAGGTGGTAAAAACCAAAACACGATGCCAGCTAAGTCAATTATTGACCTACAGTGCCTCAAAAGAGGCTCGAGGAGTTGAGCATCGACAATTGGCACGTGCTGTCTCGAGCGAACGAGGTGTGAGACAACGAACGAGGCGTTTTGTTTATTTACTCGGCGTCTCACACCTCGATCACTCGAGGCAGCACTCGCTGATTGTCGGTGCTCAACTTTGCCTCAAACTAATATAGGTTAGACACTCCGTTTTTTCTCTCCGTTTCAAGAATTTCAAGAAAAGTAACAAAAAGCAAGTCCACAAACCCACCTAAAACCATTTGAATATCTATTGATTGTTAATACACTGCACAGTTCTTAATCTTTCTTAATTATACATTTTATGTAGCATCTTATCTTTTCGTGTAAGAAAAATTCGTTGTAAAATTATTTAATTGAAATTATTTTATAACTTTGATATTCATGATTAAAGTCAATAATGAAAATTAATTTCGAATCAGTAATAACATGCATTATTTAGTTTAAGCATATAATGAGATATTCTCTCGATTAGTTTTCGTCATAAAATAGATTGAATTGAAACTTTTAATCTTATTACCCGTATAAATATCCAGATTAAAATTGGAACAAGCGATATACTCTAAACTCTATAGCTAATTAGCTTCCGTGCGCATCCATATTTCCTAAAATTAAATTTCTTTAAATAGCATAAACCTGTTTCCCATTTTCATCGGCACTTTAAATTCGAACGGTCGAAAGTGTAACGAAGTTGTTATGGAAATAACTTTTTACAAAATAATTAAATGGAAAACGGACGTTATTTTTATTATCTTATTTTACATAATTCCGATATCCATGCGTCAATCAAATAAAAAACAAATTGCCCGACAGATTTCGCGATACAAAACTTAAAACTATCTTAAAACTAAACTCGACTTAAAACTAAAAGGCCTCACCGCTCTCACATGCTCTCACTCACACCTGTGTACACTCTTCGGACTGGTGGGAATAGACGTGATGACTCCAAGATTGGAATTCGAAGGCGATGATGATCTTTCGTCCAGAAGAATATCGCATCCGCACTTGAAGGCCGCTGGACCGGAGCAACGGTACACGTGCAGTTTAGGCTGATGGTGAATGAAATCCGGCGGGATGTGGTTGCCGCCAGAATTATAATAGCTACGATACGGTGTAAATCGCTACCTGAGTACATTCAATCATGGTCAGTTAATGTCTGCCTTCCTTCTCAACTTATCAATACCACGGTACCGCTCTTCCCTCTCTCCCCACCTCTTGCGATTTCCCCTTCTTGCTTTCTTTGGTAAACGCGCTCCTTACCCATATGGCACATTACAAAGTCGACACACAGTACTAAAAACTCTCCTTCTTAATGATTCATAAAGCAAAGCGCTCATCGCGCTGAATTTCAAAGTTACCGAGAAGAAGTTTCGACCGGATGCTTTGACGACGTCGATCAACTTCCGACCGAAAGATAAAGAAACATAGAGCGAGGAAACCGAAAGTGTCCTGGCGATAACAATGATAACGACGCGCCACGGCTCAAAGGGATTCAGGCGGGGTATTGAAAGCGACGCCGCGCTGAAGTGCATACCGAGCTCGAAAGTTTTAATGTCGCGCCAGCAGGCGTATTCTTATCAAGTGGTAATTTCTCGTTCGAAATGGAAAATAGGAACTTATCGCCGTGGTCGACGCCGAAGTTCACGCCGAGGAGATTTCCGCGGCATTCGGAAGTTGTGTACTCGTGTTTTTCGCCGTGCGGATTCCACTTTTCGATCTGAAAACTTTTCGATTACGCACCAGTTTCAACTGTAATTAAAGACTTCCCGTTTTACTCGCGCACCGCGAACTGCCTGCGCAATTTTCGAGCGCTATTGTTTAGAGGCGACTCGTTTAAGCACCCGGCGGATTTACTCAGTGAATAGATTACAAAGAATTATGGTGCATTCATTATGAGATTGACTGGAATTTCAATCGTGTAGAAGCTTTTGCATGTCGACGTTTCGTGGGCTTTGCAGTCTTCTTCTTCAGTTTATTCATAGCTTTGTAATACGAAATGTTTGCTTAAAAAACTTCTACTTAATCGACAGTCGAAAAATTTCATAATAAATATTACGAAACACCATAAAAGCCTTAAATCGGAGGGGTTATTCATTCCGTTAAATCGCAAACCACTTTTAAATATACAATTTTATAATCAATGTGAAGTCAATTTGTAATTTCTTAATTAATAGTAGTCAAAAATTTAATAAATCATTATTGTAATTCTTAAATTAAATATCTCTACCAACTACAAGTAAGCTAAAAATAGATTAATCATAATTGGTAGGAGTAGTCATTAATTAGATTTTTGTTGATCACTTTTTACCGTCATTTTATTTACTTTGTGTATTTGGCTTTTGAAAATTAAAATACGATGAGGCATGATGCAGTGCGTAATATTAACTAGTACTTTTACCGCCAGGGTATCTTTCCCACTAACGGATCTGCCACCTTTAGACCTGAATGGTTAAGCGCAGAAGAAAGCTACTATTAGTCTTCCACTATTTACGTGATTATGCTGATTATAATTGAATTCCTGTAAAGAATGCAATCAAATGTCACTAAAAATGCAATTAATAACTTCTCGCTTACATAATTCAACTTATAATATGTTGATTAAAAAAGTTTACTATAACAAATAACACGTGAATCTGTGGATCGCATGCATTCATGCGAAGCCTGGATACAAACTACACCGCGGCAGTTTAATTTCCCGTCGTTTAAAATTATTCAAAGGACTCATCAAAGTCGATGAGCCGCGAGATGGGTGCGTTGCTCTCGGTAAACAATGAAACTGCGCGGGGAAAAAAGTGAGCAGCTTCCTAATTAATATAAGGCAAAATAAGAGCCACTATGCGCGGCTCTAACTCGCGTGAATCGTATTACAAAGCTATAAACTCGGGTGAACGCGCGCCGCGAAAGTTACGCGAATAATCATGGTTTCATGAATAATAAACCCGTCCAGACGCGAGAGCGAGAGGGAAAATGAGCGCGGCTTTTTACCGCAGAGGAGTACACGCGAGCGCACATAAGCGGGATATATAGCCGCGCGAGCCGCGGGGGCGGAGGGGGGCGGGGGCGAAAAGGGCAGAGACACTAGTGACACGGCGCGGAGGCGAAATGAGGGAGATAAATTCGGGCAAGTGTAAGAACGCCGGCGCGAAATTATTAGCTGACGGAGGGGGAATTTTTTATTCGATCAAACCGCACATCTGCGACCAACACACTTGCGGTTATTGCTGCTTTCGTAAGTGTTGTTTACTTGTTTACCAAGAAAGTAAAAAATGTGAAAGCATTAGCAATGTCTTTTAATCTGTTCTTGTATGTTTCGTAATATATTGTAAAAAGGAAATACATTTTTATTGTAAATATAATTTATATACCTACTCTTAGTTCGAAAGTACAAGAAAAAATAACAATAAAATGATTAAAATGAATACTACAGTAAAATTGAATTAAACTGTATGAAAAGTGAAACAAAGAAAATTAAAACTCGAAAATATCACAACAAAGCATAAGCACTTGAAAATAATATATGAGTTGTCTAATGATAGCCAGTACGGTACTACTTACATTTACAAATATACTAGCTATTTAATATGCAAATATTTATTATTATTTTTTACTTTATTAATTGTCATCCTTCGATCGACTAAAAATTACCTATTTAGACGGAAATTCAAAAATTTTGTAGTTGTCTGACCGTAATCGGAGGTTACTACTGACGTTTATAAATTTTACTTGCGAATTTCCTTACCAAAATCAAGATTTTATAACCATCTGACCGTAATCGAGGATTACTACTTACACTTAAAAACATACTCGCGGTTTTTTACCTTTTTATTTATTATTTTTTCATACTTTATTAACTGATATTCTTCGTTCGACTAAAAGTACCTAAACTAACTCAATATTTTGAAGCGGTTCGACCATGCCCGGGTATTTACTACTTATCCGCATAAAAACACTCGTGATTTTTATATAATTATTTACTGATCACTCCATTCATATTTAAAAAAAAGTCAATCAAACAAAATTAAATTAAGTATAATAACAAATTATGAATACAAAAATATTGTTGAATAACATTATCATATTTTGTTTCTCATATCGCGAAGCTTGTAATGTAAACATGATCACACAATGATTATTTGGTTCAATAAGTTTTTTGTGCATTATCAGCCATTCGACGAAACGAGGTTAGGTTAACGAAGCATGGCAGGCTGTTGATAGTGCGCAGTTACCATTTTCCGGTAAAAATTTACTGTCGTTACACGACCTGACATCGTTAAATCGATCCCGCGAATTGAAAATCAATATCCTCCCGGTGATTAAAAAAATACCTTCCACCGTACGCGCCGAATAACGCACAAACACTGCTGTTATTCAAGTTGTTATGCAACTTGAATAACAGAACAGAATCGTTCAAACGCAATTACAGAGTCACGTCCTATTTTAAAAATGACACTACGCTAATTACCCACATGCAGTCCGTCTTTCTCTTTCACTCGTGTTCATTAGCTCCGATCAAAACATGGGCGAGCGAAACAAAACAGATAACACGTAAAAAAGAAAGCGCACGATTGAAAACGATCGATACATAAAAGACCAAGCAAAAAGAAAGTCAGCTTGTTTATTCAATACCGTAGCAGGAAATAGCGGGGGCTCTTTAATTATCCATCTGCGCCGGCCGACGCAGCTAAAAAGAAATAAGCAAGCGAACGGCTCGAAAACGGGCGGGAAAGGGAGAGAGAAAAAAAAGTCGTCGGAACAAAGCGCGCAGGTGGACGGTCATAAAGCGCCGGGGCAAGATTACGCGGAGCGCGCTCGCCTTTGTCGATAAAAACAATAAAGTGCGCTCGCTCGGGGTCTCGCGCTTAACGCGCCGACGATTCGCGCTCGGCCCGATTAAAGCCTCCGCTCGAGTGGCAAATGGCCGAGACACGGCTTTAAAAGTAAACCGCTGCGGCTGGCAGAGCTTCGCTCTCGTCTTCGTCGCGGAGTTTATATTCCATTTGCGACCGATGGCTGCGCTGAGCGGGGGGTGGACGCGAGGCGGCGCACTCGAGCCCGCAGTTGTTTCGCCTCGGCGACGTTCGCGGATCCTTTGGTTTTACTTTCTTTCGCTTTTTTTTAAGGATCTTTCGACTTTTTCGTCGCTCGACTTGTTGACTTTTCGAAGTGGGGCGCGCGAGAGCCTGCGGTCTACGGTTTCGAGTATCGATTAAGTTGGTAGTGCTTTGGCTGGAAATGTTCGTTTATTGTACTTGCGGTTTAATTGTTTATGCTGATTCTTTATTTGCAACGCAAATGAAATGGCGGCGTTTATTATGAAAATTTTGTTTTTCGATAAATTATATCATAATACTTGGATACTGTTTAATTAATAGTATGGTCAAATAATTCTTCTTTTAGTAAAATGAATTTTGTCATGTAAAATAGTTCATTATTAATAAGACAAGATTGAAATTAAATTATGTCTGACTTTACTGTGCTTTTATTACTTATATAAGTTGCTCTAACGCAATATTTTGATACTGTTTAATGAATAGTGGGATAAAATATTTCTTCTTTTTATATGATGAATAAGATAGTTAATTACTTTTAAAACAAGATTGAAATGGCTTTGTCTGACTTTACTCAGGGTTTACTACTTATATGAGTTACTCTAACACAATATTTTGATACTTTTTATAAATAGTGTAATAAAAAATTTCTTCTTTTTATTACATAAAACAGCTAATTATTTTGAAGAAAAAGTTGAAATGGGTTTATGCCTGACTTTATTCGGTTTTTACTACTTATATGAGTTACACCTACACCGAACTTGAGTACTGTTTAATGAATAAAGTCATAACATTTTTTTTTAACAAAATGAATTTTATTATGCAAAATTTTTAATTATTTGTGTCTGACTTTACTCTGCTTTTACTACTTAAATATTTTTCTCACGCATATATAACGTTTTCTCAGAAAATCAAATACTGATTAAGTTAAATGTTTTAATTAAATCAATTTAATTATGAAAAATAAGTAATAATAAAATATTAAAATAATAATAATAACATCTCTCCGACAAATACTACTTTTTATTAAGTAAAATTAGTCAAGTCCTTTACTTTCTAACACATAAATACAGTTTTTATCCACCAGATTCTTTCTTTCCTTTTAAATTCTCACTTTACTTCGACTCTTGGCATTTCTACCTCTCCCTCAATAGCTGTTTTTTCCAGACCTTTTCATGTTTCTTAGATAGCGACTCCCATGGTGTCAAGTTCGTTACTTTTTACGGTGCCGCGACGAATGTAACGCCCTTGAGTCATCGATACCACTTGATGGCGCAATTTTACTTTTATTTTCGCGCGGAGGGGAACTCAGAGAAAAAATGATGTACCATCAAAGAACAAGTTATCTTGGATTTATGACGGTTGACGGTGAAACTCGCTCTGAATTGCTCCACTCGCTTATCCTTGAAAAGCAGCGTTCAGTGTGATTACTTTTTTCATACCAACATTTTTTTAAATTATTGGTTTCATTCGTAATTGTCCCGATGCGGCTAATTAATCTGGGTTACGCTAGGTATACGTTTGAATATATGCGCCTCATTAAAACGATACCGTCGATAACGTGATTATTAGAATTGATGTGTAATGAGTCATATTTTCATCATTTGATCATGATTAATTTAAGTAAAAGTAAACTCGGTATAATTTGCTCGATAATAAGGTAACAAAAAAAACCTTGCAGTTTAATATGAAAATGATCTAAAATCAATAATACACAGAAACTTTTGATCTTGTAGAATATAACCGAGCAATGCACATTCGAAAATATCGAAATAAAAACAAACGGGCGCACCTAATTTACCGCCCCAAAAGTTGCTCACGGTATTCATGATCCAAGGCGTACATGGCATGAATGAAAATAAAAAGGAGGTAGGATCGAAAGGCACATCCCGGGAATAAGTCGCGGAAAAATTCGCCAGTGAGATGTCGCGTTTTATATCAATTTCCACATTCAAAAGGATACTCTCATGCTACCCCCTCGACGGAATTTCGAGTGGTACATACTCCGGGAGTATACGTGCGCTCCGCGGCGAAAACTCATCGGAGAAATTCGGCGGATAAGGCGAATCCAACTCTATCCATCTTTTCATGCCACGAGGAACTGCGCAAGCCCGGGTGAATTATATTTTTTATGAGAGCACGTTAAAGGACGGCGGGATTGTAAATTCGGGTGAAATTTTTTAGGCAGATGGAAAAGGCTCTCACGGCACTGCTTAAAAGATTATCGCTGCTCGAATCGAAGTAAAATGAATGTTAAAATAACTGTGATCTGAAAAAATAATTACACTAACTTTGTAGAAGAGTTGTTGATGAAATTATTTCATAGAAATTTTATTACGAATATTCGATTTTCAATAATCCTTTAAATTCCTTTACAAAAAATTTAGCGACCAAAGATATCGAATTCCGAGTTTATAAATTTGATATGCAGATATTCGTCAAAGATAATTGATATTTTTTATGATAAAGTTAAAAATAAATGCAATCAAGATAAAACATACATTTAAAATGTAATTTACTTTTAAACCAACATTCTAAATATAAATTATCATTACAATTTTATAAACAGTTTCTTTTATTCATTTAAAATGTTCGATTTCATATCAAGATTGACTTTTTGAAAATTTTAAGTTAGTAAGTGTTTACGTTACAAAAGTTACGTGAGCTCACTTGGCAATATGTAAAAAAACCTAACTAATCAACACCGGGTAGTATTTCTCGGAAAAGTACGTGAATCCAATGCGAAGCACGCGGGTAATATATAAAGCATGGGAATGATCTGAGCGCGTGCGCCGGCGCGCGTAGATTTTCCGATGCTACATCTTTTTTCAGTCGCTACGCTGGCTCGCGGTGAGAAAATATTAGCGGGCGGACGATGAAATATCGGCGGGACAAGCGTCCGGTTAAAAAATCCATTTTTACGATTTTCCGGCTGCTCTAAAACGGGAGAGATTGAGTGGCGCGGTGGTGATGTGTTTTTCTTCGGTACCCTCCGCCTTTTGTACGTGCCTGGCCTTTTAACGCGATTTTTTTCAAAAGGCGGGGGCACCTCCGATTCAATCGGGGGGGTATTCATTCCGTGCAATGGCAGAACACTTCTAAATAAGAGTTTTTGCAATTATTTTTCAATCAATGTGAAATCAATTTGTAACTTTGTAATCATTAATTAATATTTTAATAATTCACTACTTTAAATGGAATAGCAATGAAATGGCCGAACGCATCAGACATCAATCATTTACATCGAGAATGTCACAGATTCGCACTCGTTTAAATTAAAATACGGCGTGCTTCTAGATATAGTGCATGCTATTAACTCGTACTTTTACCACCAGATGGACACAGAGAAATGTCTCCCGGAAACAGATAGGCTATCTCATCAATTTTATAAATATATTCCATCTTAAGGCCTGATTGATTAGGCATCTGAAGATTACCGAAGATCCAACATTTTATTATAAAAAAAATCATGTAATCATTAAAGCAATCGTAATCATTACAGAATATTTACTATATATTATCCTTGTAATCAAAATTAACCAAAATTAACAAATTAAAGTACAAAATAAACTGTATGGCCTTAAGATGTATTTAAGTGGATCGCTTCTGTTTACTTCCTGTTAATAATAACCCGTTATAAGTATAGCAAATTAACATTTTTTTCATAATTGAAATGTTCATCACAAACAGCAAAGATGCAATTATACATTTCACTATTCTTTTTTTAAGTTTTTTATAATCTAAGTATACCTAAATGATCATAATGCAATTATTCAATTGCGACAGACAGTACTTCTAATACCATTAAATTATTTGTAAAAATTGTTGGTATTGAATTTTACACTTTGTAACGTACAAAAGTGTTAATTTAATCAGTCCGGTATAACACAAACCAGCTACTTGATGAAACATCGGAGAATGCGAGAAAAAATAATCAAATTTTTTGAGTACTCCCCGCTCGGCCAATGTGGGAATCGATAAAAAAAACGCGAAGGACGCGGCAGCTGCGCGGGGGCGTACACAAAGCCCGGAAAACGAGATGCGGCGAATTTTCAGCCGCATCGAATTCGATGGATAAGCCAAAAATAGAATACCTAGAGATTCATTTCCTCGATCGAAATCGAAATTTCCCGAGCGATCCGCATCCAAGTACAAATTTCTCATTCCCTTGCAAAAACTGCTTTCCGATTTTCCGATTTCCACTCGCGCTTTCTCACTGCCTCCTTTTTTTTTCCGAAACCAGCTGCGCTACACATCGCTCTATATTTGACCGCGACTTCATCTATTTTTCACTATTTTTCTTTTTATTTCCTTTGCAGCGAGCGCGCGTCCCTTCCCTTTTTTTCTCCACACAGTAACCCTATTTGCATTCTTAATGCAAGTGCGTAAAAATTTTTGCCAACTTTTTTTTTACTTCGCTCGTTCCGCATGCAAATTGGGAAAAATTGGAAAAAGTGTGAGTCAAATTAACGAGTCAGGAATAATTTTTTTCCAATAAACTTTTGACGGCACTCTAAATTACATTTAAATAATTTTCGAAAGTTTCGAAAAATTCATCGAATTTGTACCTAATTCTCTATTTTTAAATAGCAGAATAAATAGAACATTGATTGTACTTTCTTGAAATTAGTCCCGAACATTTAACCCGGCTAGGATTTTACGATTTTCTAACTTCCCTATATGTGTATTAAAAGTATTTCTTTCTTGGCAGTATAACTGTTTAGTGTGCCTTGCAAGAGAAGTTTCCCAACCGTGAAATTCAGAAAATTTGAAACTCCATAGACCACATCGAGATATTATAGTAAACCGCATTTAGTTTCATTATTTCCTTTACAACCGAGAGTAAAGTTATGTTCATGTCTTTTTACAGAAATTTTAAGCTCTTAATTTACTTTTTTTAAAGCAAAAAGAATAAATATTCAGTCATAAAGTTTAAATGAGGAAACGCATTATTCACTAAATGCAAATTAAGAAAAAGATGCATTAAACATTGATACATTCTACTCGCATTAAATATTTAATGATACTTAAACTGAATATTACATTTTCAACTACGGGTCCGTTAAACTTATAATTTCGTTAATTATTACGCAACTTTAGAGCTCTGTATATTTAACTACAATTAATATGCAACAAAAGAAATTTTTATATTTTATAATATAATCATTGATTTGGGACTTTGCATGCAAAATTTCATTATATTCGTCTAATGGTATATACTGAAAAATAATCGGCAAGTATTAATTTAACGAGTTAATGATTATCAACAAAGGTATCGCATGTTAAAATACTATGCGATTGTGATGACACTACGGCACAGAATATCTTTATCGTGTATGAACATGACATCCACTTGAATTTTCAAAGCATGATATCTCTGCTAATAATCATTTAAATACATTTCGATTATTTATTAATGAACTATCAGATATAATAACAAAATTCAAAAAAAATTATGCAAAGAATTATTCAAATTCTTGAATATTTACAAACTTTTCTAATACTCTACTTCGCCCCTTACATTCCCATCTTCGTGTTTAATAAATTAAATCGAAAACCACAATCAGTCAATTAGTCCCGTCTTGCACGAGGAGTCGCGATCAAACTTAAAATCGAGCATGCAACCAACCCCTCACCTCCATCGGCGGAGTCGGCGAAGAAAAAAAAAGACGCTCGCCGGGGCAGAAAAGTCGCGGGGCGAAGGCGTAATGCGGCGTGGCGCATCGATCGGCCGCTGATTAATCGCGCGAGCGCAGTCGACGCTTCTTCCCCCGGCGGGCGGCCTTTCTTTGGTGCGCGTGATTTATCGTGGCCGCGTCGCGCCCTATCGGGCCGCGGCGGTGCCCGCCCTCCCTCACCTGGCTATAGCCCTTTCGCGTGCGCGCCGCACTCGAGGCGCGTCTTTTTTTTTCCGTCGACCTCCTCACCCCCGCGGGCTCTGCAGCTCGCCAATAATTCACCTTCCCCGCGACGACTGCGTGGCCGTGATCTTTGCACAATTTTTCGCCGGCGTCGAAGGGTACATATTTCAAAGGGGGTGTCGAGGAGCCTCAGTTTGTGGCTGAGTGAAATATGTAATACTTTTGAGTATGTATTTTACATTTAGGTATGTAGTGCATGAATAAATGTTACTTTGTTATAGATGAGATTAAAATTTAAATCTGGGTCGTCCTGGTAAAAGAGTACAACTGCGTTTTTTGTGAAATTGAGACAGATATGGACTGTACATGTTTGAAGAGTCAAACTTAACTTGGTATTATAAAAATTACCATAATAGTACAGGCTGTGGTTAAAAGGTCATAGAAAGTCCCTTAAAAAAACCCCCACAAGAATACATTTTTGTACTTTTTCTGAAAAAGGCTAAGTGTTTCGGTAAAAGGCCAGAAACAAAATTAAAAATTCAAATTTCTTGAAAACAAAAAATAAAGTTTTAACCATTTGCTGGGAAGCGACAGAAATGTATTTCCTGTAATAGAAAATGTTACCATCAGGAGCATCAGCTTATAATATATAGATAGACATTAAAATTAACACTTGAATGCATATTTCATATACCAGAATGCAAACAGGAATTAGGTTACATCATTCAAATACAACGAGATCTAATTCGATAATGTATGTCACTGTGAACATTTTGCAATATGATGTAGTTAAATCATGTTAAATTATGAGTTTAATTATAAATATCATCTGTTGTACAAATTCATGAATACATCATCAAAACAAAAAGAAAATCGAATATTCTTTTATAGAATAATTTATTTAGTCTAGCTATTTTTTAAAATCAGTTTTTAATAATATAGATATTGCATTTTTGAGTATCTCACTTAACGAACTTACTGTCTGAATGTGTTGAATAAATCGGCTATTTAAAATACTAGAAAAGTGCATTTCTGTCGATCTTCATTATCGAAATTTAAATATATTTCGGTACCATTAAATCAAATATTTAGTCATTATCCAATCAAATCGTTTCTTACCTGCTTCACAACATCCTGCCATCGTTTTCTTTAAGAGAGAATTATTTACTTTTCACTTTACTTAATTCATAAAATTGCAAGAATTAACCGCAAAAAAATGAAAAAAATAAGCTAGCCGAAGATTTCACTTACGAGTGCCCTTGAAAAGAAATTAACGAGCAGAAGCCGCAAGCCCCAAAAGGACTCCGGGACCCATTGTCAATCGTCGGCGTAGCTCTTCGCTCGCGGCAGCAGTTTCGCCCGGGCGCAATTGGCTGGCTTTCCATCTCGTTACCTCTTGGCTCGGCCCGCTCCGCAAGTGGGCGAGTCCCGCGCTCTCTCCCAGCCACTCGTCCTCCCCCTGTGACGACGACGTCTCGCGGTCGCTGTCTTTTCCTTGCCGCGGCGGCTCACCCGCCATCCTCGAGAATCGAATGAAACGTCCTCCTCGAGCGCGCACGTAAGGGGGGCGGAACAGCCGACGGCGCACTCCAGCCGTCGCCGCGACGTACACCCTATGCACGTATATATGTGTATATATGCCTCTTCGATCCGAAGGGCGCTGCGCGCGATGGGGAATTCCGGGAAGGCGAAATCCGCGAAATATCATCATCGGCCCGCGCGGCCCGCGTTATCGCCCCGCTTCGCCCTCGGGTGTAATTGCGCCGGGTGCTCATTGCCGAGCCACGGGGCCGACGGAAAGGAATCCGGCGGTTCGGCAGAGACCCGGAATGTCGCGTTATTGGCTTCCACTCGCGATCACTCGTTCCTGGCGGCGCAGCCGAATGTGCACCGCGATTACGGGATCGCCCACGCGCTCCCGTTACAGGCCCAAGCTACTTCTGCGGTTTTGTACACATTTGCCCGCCCGTTTCGGAAATATCAAACGCTGCCGAGTGATCAAGTTGAATTTGGCTTCAGAATGGCCTTTTTGCGTTTAATGTGAAAGGGAAAAAAGTGTTTAAAATTATTTAACATAAAAGAAATCGATCGTTGCAATTAATAAATGGCCACGAGTTCAGAATTAAATTATGTTGAATGAGAAAACTTAATTACATCAACAGTTATTCTCTCCATGTGAAGGAAAACTTTGTAATCTAAATTTTACTCGTTGAAAAAAAGTCTCAATAATAAAAGACTATAATAACTGGTAGCTATATTCATTAGAGTGACTTTACCGGTGCATGGCAGACGAACTACATGTCAACTATTGGATGCCTTACAAATTCTCCTATCAATGTCTGACTACTCCCGTCGGTTTTACAAATTATCCTATCAATGTCTGACTACACCCGTCGGTTTCTACTTATATATATTCCTAAAAATAATTCCCACGAGTTCAGAATTAAATTGTGTAGAATACAAAAGTATATTCAACTTACTAAAAATAATTTTTCACTTTACATAAACGGCAAGTTTAAAATACTTCAAATGAACGCAATGCCTGACTATACTCGACTGGTTCTACTTAGAGGTATATTCCTAAAACAATTCCTACGAGTTCAGAATTAAACTATGTTGAAAATAAAAATATATTTACATTATTAAAAACAATTTTTCTCTTTACCTAACTTAAGCAAGTTGAAAATAATTTAAATGAATGTAATGGCTGACTATACTCGATTGCTTCTACTTACACGTACATTCCTAAAACCAATTGCCACGAGTTTCGAATTAAATTATTTTGAATTTAAAAACCTATTTACATTATTAAAAATAATGTTTTTTTATCTAAAAAGCAGATTTTAAGTAATTTAAATTAATATCATGCCTGACTGTACTCGACTGTTTCTACTTCCGTGCATAAAACAGCTTCTCTGTACAATACCGTACTAATAACATAGCTTATACTGAAAATTTAATTAATTTTATCAGATTAAGCAAAAATCAATTTTAATTAAGCAAAATGGATATCGAAAAACAAAACAATAAATCCCAGCTACTCTTGTAAAAGAGTAATGTAAAGGGATAAACAAACGCGTTTCTTATGGTTACCTCAGAACAAACGAACGAATGAATGCGGCTCTCAAGATTCATTCACCTGCACCACGTAGCAACCGCTCGCACTGACCTCCGGATGGAAAGCCCGGCACTCGGAAAGAGAACGAATGGTAAAACATAAAGAAAATAGCCGCACCGAATTTGTACATCCGAGTAGCCTGGGCAGTGGCGAGGATGTAAAACCGGGCGCCGCGCTTTGTACACATCCGCGCGCCTCCTCGCCTTCTCTTCCGATCTGCTGCGCCTTCGGGAAGCCGCGAGAGGGAGAAAAATCGCCGGGCTTCGAGAGGCCGACGGGGGGCGGGGGACACGAGTGCGCTTTGGCAGATTGTTCGCTCGGTCTTTGCTAAATCTTTGCGCTCTCTTGGAAAAAAGTGATTGGCCGTCCGAGGGCAGCGGTTCGCCGGCGGTGGAGAGGCAGCGCTCGACGAATTTACCCTGGCCGGAGGATCCGCGCGATTCCGGGTCATCGATTGTTTTTCCGCTACTCAACGCCCGGGGATTTCTCTAACTCGTTAAGGACGATCAGTTAACGTTGATTGACGATTTTTCGTTTTTCGGTACTGTAATTGTGGAGGATGGAATCGGAAGAATCGAGCGTTTCATAATTTTATTCTGGTATAGAACTGCTGCAAAGATTTTAAGAAATTTTAATGAAAATATTAATAAATTGGTTCGTT
Organism: Eurytoma californica; assembly: GCA_035586675.1. Classification (NCBI taxonomy): domain Eukaryota; kingdom Metazoa; phylum Arthropoda; class Insecta; order Hymenoptera; family Eurytomidae; genus Eurytoma; species Eurytoma californica. The sequence continues at coordinate 17,265 of JAXIUT010007015.1, forward strand.
CATCGGTATAAATTAATTCAATTCGATCCAAAATATTTCAATAAGCTGTGTGGTCAGATCATTACTTTATATTAATAATGCAGTATAAAATGTTTAAATAGGTTGAAATATTGGACTAAACCCAGCACTGTTTCGTTCCCAAACGAATTGTAAAGAAATATTTTATTAATTCAACGAACAAATTATTGGCCGATTAACGTACCAAAGGAAAATTATAATTTGTATGTATTTAATTATGTATGCAAATTCATTTATTTGAATATACCTTTTAAAATTTCTTTATCCTTATTCCGCTGGCAAAATAATTTTCTTTTTAATTTTAGGACATAATGATTAATTTTTTTAAATTATATTAAACACTCATATGGTTATGTCAGTTTTATAAATTTATTAATATACATTTTTTATTTTTATATTTTTCAACATTTAAATTTAAATCAAAATAATTATTACAAGATTATTATACATTAAATTTTAGAAAAGTACTTCTTAATTTATTGGCTCACAGTGTAAAATAATTTTCTTAGAATAAGAAACATTTTTTTTAAACACTATAATGAAAATGTACTAATGAGTGATGTAATTGTATGTTTCAGAACCGGTGACCGAAATTCTGGGCGGTCCGGATCTTTACATCGATCGCGGGAGTACGATCAACCTCACTTGCATCGTGCTGCACAGTCCGGAGCCGCCGGCATACATATTCTGGAATCATAACGACGCCGTAAGCAAACTCCCTTTCAAACTTCATAAGCCATTAAGGTTAAGGGGGAGCTATATTCGGCCGGCTTCGCGCTGAATACCCCAACAGATAGAAACATTTAAGCAATTTGGTAAAGTTCGTTACCCACCCGGCGAACTTTCTTATCAGCTTAATTCTCGTCAATTTTTAGTTAAGGCCCCTTTCACTGGACTGTCTTTCGGTAATTAATATAGTATTGAACCCCCGGCCGTGCGGCTGTTTATAAATTGCGCGTGTGAAATTAAGCCTTTAGAAACATTAACTAACTCAGGGTAATTGAAGTATTGATTTCTGGTATAAACTAACCCGCTGGTAATCGTTATAGGTTTAGACTTTAAACTTTGAAACTTGGTCAAATTGTGTAGCAATCTAACGGTAAACAATAATACCACCTTTCTAATTTATACCTACCTATAATATAAATTATTATGGTTTGTAAATTTTTATATGAAAATCAACATTTTTATAAGAAAATATCTTTACAAAATGTTCAGTATACGAAGTCATCTCTCGATTACGTTTATTTCCGCATTTCATAAATTTTACGATAAATTCAAACTATAAGAGTTTCAATTTTTGCACGTAATTTTCCATGTCCACTTTTGTAATAAACGTTTCACCAGGCAGTAAAGAAACGGCATGCAAACAGAAACAGGTAGCAAAAAGCCCGCAGAAAGATAAAAAAATTCGCGCAATAAAGTAGATAAACCGTCCGCCTCTTCACAATCGGCCTAATGCATATGCCACTCGGTCGGTCGCCCGGGCTTGCTTTACGGGCGCAGATAGCAGGGGGGGTTACATGCATAAAGGCATAAATTCGGGCAAGTACGTCTCGGATTACTTAGAGGCAAAGTGCTGCCGCGCGGAGCGGTCAGTCCGGCCCGGGGACACCAAATGAAAGTCACCTGAATATTTCACGTTCGAGGGGCCGCTAATGTTCGCGCCGCATTTTTCGGCAGCTACTCTACGTACTCCCTTTGTCGGCCTTTACACGAGAGACCCGCTTATGTTTATCCGTCGAGTGTCACGGGTTTCACCGAAGAAGTGGCTCACGCTCGGGCCGCGTCCCCGAGCATTAAAAACTTGAAATGGCTTTGGATTTGAAAAGTTGCTCGAATTTCTCACGGAAAAGTTGGAGTTATGAAATTACATTGTTTTCTTACCGCTAAAATCGCATTCGAAGTGCGAGGGGCATAAATTATGCGCGGAGTCGGTGTGGAAAATAACGTCGCTTCCGTGACTAAAATTACTTTGTACGATGCATTATTTCAACAAAATCGGTATTAAAACAATCTGAGCAACGACGCACGTTAAACTTAGCCTTCGAAATAATTTAATTAAGACGTTATTTACGAATACCTAGGTCGCTTATCTTACTCTCAAGAAAAGTGATAAATATAGAAATCCAATACACATGCCGGCTAAATAAGCACCAAACAAAAATAAAAAGAAGGGACAACAAAAATAAAATGTTCAAAATAACCGTATGAAATATTACTTCGAGACTTTCCGCATCGCAAAAAGGTTACAAATTACGTACTGTTCATAAAAAAAATAGAACTAAACTATTCAAAATCACCTGCACTAAAGGAGTACAAGCATGAAAAGTACCTCACGCACACTGGGCGCTCAAATTGAAAGTTTGAGCTTGCGCAAGCTCCCCGGGAAAAATTCGCGGCGAATAAAGGGGGGCTTTCGTGTCGGCGATACTGCGACGACGCACGTGAGAGGCTCGACCGCGATCCTCGCGAGCGATTTCCAGCCCCGTAGAAAGGGGCGATGGCATTTACGCGGTCGATTTTACGACGATCGACTTGGACGCCAGCGAGGCCCCCACATAATGCTTTCCGCGTTCAAGTGTATGAGGGTGTCTTTCCTTGGCGCGAGGCGAACAAATTGTTGCTCTTGATTTTGTCTTGAAATGAAAAATTCGAGTAATATGGGTTAATTATTTTTTACGTGTTATATAGTTCTATCCTTATATAGTAATTATAGATAAAATACTTATTATAGTAATTTCTTTTTAACTTATCTGTGACGAATAAAAATAAATTCTGATGAGAATTAATAATAAGGACTCGGTGGATACGAGAAGCACCTGATAATTTCAGGTTTCATTGATTTTCTATTCAATGCAAAATGTATGACAAGAGTTATTCATGTCTCTTACACACGAGAAAAATGAAAAACATCGGAACGAGGCTATATCATAAGATTTTCTTGTCATAACGTGAGCGATGAAAATTTATTCTTTTTTTACACGGATGCCCAGTGGATAGGCAACATCGTAGTTTCAATTTTATTGCTCATTGTTTATTTTATGGTCAGGTAGCGTTAACCGTTGTGCTAGATGCAAACTTACTCGCGGGGAAATGTTGTGACAAGCGAAATCAATTTCGATTTGCTTTCAAAATAGTGCCATCAGTTTCAAATGGGACAACATTTACTGAATAAAATCATTCTACATCCAGTAGAAACGAGACTTTAAAAATGCCCTAAATGTAATTGTTTATAATAATGAACAAACTAACAAAAAAATAATAATAATAAGTGAAGGAAATATTGGGAAAAATATTGCAAAGTATTGAAAAGTATTGGGTGCAATTTGCTAAAATGAGTAGAAAACTGAAGATTTCATACAACATTCAGTAGCAATAGTTGCAAAAATAATTTTGTCGACGTTTCCTTTTTCATACAAAGATAAATTCAGATGTATGTGCTCTATTTTGCACACGGAGATATTCATTTCGTGAAATCGCACACCAATTTTAAATAGATGATTTTACAATCACTTTGTAATCTGTGTGAAGTCAATTTGTAACTTCTTAATCAACAATGATCAATAAATATAATATAATCTCGAAAATTTCACAAATGATTATTATAATTCTTAAATAAAAAATCGCATAGTAAGCTCTTCGACTGTTGGAATAAATATTGAAAATTCATTAAATCTCGAGTTATTTACTTCGTGCATTTGACTCAATGTGAAGTAATTTAAATTGAAACGCGATCAGGCCTTGATGCAGTGCTTAATAGTAGCTAGTATATTTGCCACCAGGTGGACTTTGAATCTGATATCCTTCCCACTAACGGATCTGGTGCCTAGGTTTTATATATGCCACCACTGGACTTGAATGGTTAAGCACTGAATAAAGCTACTGTAGTACTCCACTACTTACGAGATTATATCTGATTTAAAAAAAACACGTAATCGTTGAAAATAATCGATTTAATTCCTGTAACCATTGCAATCAAATGTCACTACAAAATTCGCTATGGTTTATCCTCTTTTTCTAAACTTTGAAATAGGTGCTTAAAATTTCTGAATCTCTTAATTAAGTTAATCCACTGTTCAGCTGAATCGTTACGTACTATACGTTTCAGTAGGAAAAAATAGAAGTGAGCATATAAACGCGAAGACTTACGATCTTTAGTGCGGGCACCGTAACGCGCTCGCGTTAATTTCGCAATAATTGGACGGAGAGCTCCTCGCCTAGAAGCGTTATCTCTCGCGCTAATATATTTTGATAATGCGTCCCCCTGGTGTCGCGAGACGCGGCGAAATTGGTAATAATACTCGCCGGGTTTCATTAGCCGCATTAAGCAAGTGACCGCGAGGCCAACTCCGGGGGATTCCCTCGGATCGAGTCGCCCGCTAGGCTAGGGCTCTGGCTTACAGTTTCGCTCGAGGCTAAGTATTTACCTAAACTATCGCACATTTTTGAAAATTGGAAGTTCAAACAACCGTTTAATTTAAATAAACTGTTCACATAATTTGCTATTAGTGATAAATCACGCACTGCAGTTATGACTTGTAGAAAAGTGTGGAGTAAACAATAAAAAGCTTTGATGAACTACTGCCGCAATTTTTGAAAATTGCAATTGCAAACAACCATTTTATTTGAATAAAACATTTACCCCTTTTGCAATTACGCATAAATCGCGCATTACACTTATGGTATGTAGAAGAAATGTAGTTTATTACAAAAAACTCATGATTTATGAACGATTATTAAAAAACTGTATTGATGGATAGCACTTAAATTTAAATGCTAGAAAATTTTACAATTTAAGTATTTTACTGTCTAATAGAAACGAATAATAAGGATAAAAATTCCATATCCAATTATCGAAGATATAAACTTTTAACAGCGCATAATGGCGCGCATATCAAGAGGATATAAATAAAGTCAGCAAATAATCGTTATTCCGTCGACGCGTGTAAATATGAGCATCATTTAAACTACACCGCTATAATTTGGCGAAACGACAGCTTTCACTACAGCGATAATGCATTATAGCGTTTTATTGTTGCGGGGACTTCGAAATGACGCACTCGAATTTGCTTTTACGCAAAATACTCGTTCGATTTATGTTTTTTGTACACATTAGCTATTCCATACACCGTTAATATTTTAAAATCTCGGAAGTTTTGAAAAATTCATGAGAATTAAAATTCAAAATTTTATAAACTATCTTCGACACAATCGACGTAATAGCAACTACAGAAAAATAACTGCACCTAAAATCAAAACTATTGCATATGCTAGTTTTTTTTCGAAATTACCAATAAAATTCATCAATAACCCTTATAATCTACGCGTACATTGAAAAGGAGCTTTACTGCATTTTCAAATCCTATACTACAGGCAATATTCATTCAACACGAAAACTACTGTGCACGCTTCTCCTCGTTTACTTAATGGAAATAAATTTTAGACTTTGCTTAGCTATTTTTACGGGAATATTAGAGAATAGTATCGACCTTCAAAAGAAATAGCTTCTAAAAAGACTGTAACTGCTTTTTTTGAACAATTTAGATGAAAGTGCGTTTTTAAAAAAGGTAATAACTACTTTTTTGAAGCGGCTTTTTTGCTTTTTTTCGAGCAACTCCAATGTGTTCATTTGTGAGTTACTTCAGCCAGTATGAACGGCTACGTCCTAAAATCTTTTCTGTAAAATATATCCAAAAAAATTTTTGAAGTCTACCTACACGTGCGCATCAACATGAATATCCGACTAAAAATAAAATTGAACGCCTCCGTTTAAAAAGATAAAAAGATAGAAACAAAGTGCGAAACTGAATTTATTATGAAGACACGATATCGAGGCGACTTCCTGCTCTCGAAAAAAAAGCACACGCGCGCTCAGTTGTCGCGGGAGAAAAGTTTGAATGGTGGAAGACGGAAGAAAAACAAGCCGTGGAGATAGAAGAAAATTTTCAATGTTTCTACCGGGCGAGGGCAAGAGAGACAGATAAAACACGTCGGAACGGGGAGCCAAATTGCGGGAAGGTGCTGGAGGGGATGAGGGGGTGAGATATACGAGGGCACGTGGAATTCGCTAGGGAAAAAAATGTTTGCACCAAGGTGAAAACGGTAAGTGACTGTATAATATCGCGGCGCTGTTATTTATGCCGTTAGGTTCGAGCGTGCGATTTTTAAACTCGTAATAATGTAAATTTCATGGATTTCCCCGAGATGCAATGTGGGCGGAAGGTTGAATTAAAAATTGATTTCTGCCAGTCGGTTCTTCAAAACAGTAAATTTCAATTTACTATTTTCTTTAATTTTTCACTAGAGCATCGCGTTACACGATTTTTTCGTGGAATTCGAAATGAATTTTGTTTTTCTCTCAACCTCGGTGAGGATACGAGCAGTAAAAAATGCGAGGGGTACGATACTTGATCGACGTAGCGAGCATCTACAAGCTCCTTTTCAAAACTCCAATAAGATATTACTTATAGGTATTCATCATTTATTCGAAACGGCGATCTCAAATACATTGATAAAAAAAATTACTTTTTCCGCCCTCTAACCTTAAAATCGATATTTCAAACGCGATTTTGAGGCTATCGGGTGAAAAATGCAGTTCAAAATTGGGGCGTAAGCGAATTTTTGCCTCCCTAGACTTTTCGACCTCGCTTCGCTTGGCCGAAAAACGTCTCGGGAGGCAGATGATCCGCTTCCACCCCCGTTGCGAAATGAAAACGCCTCGTATCCTAGTCGGGAAGATACGCAGTAGCCCATGACGCATCTTTCTGCGTGCACACTAATCTACGGCGCACACTAACACATGTGTAGCTACGTAGTACGTACGCATAAATACATAGAGCGACACTCGCTATCTCCCTCGCCATAGCACGTACACACAAATACATAGAGCGACACTTACTGTCTCTCGTACGATTCATGCTTTTTCGATTCCCATGGCACATGACTTTAAAAATTTAATAAGAGTATTATACATATAATTAAACTAAAATATTATGTTTTATCAATTTTAGTAACGAATATGCATGATTCATAAAATCAATATTCATTTTGAAAATCACATAATTCTTTATTAAAAAAATAATCAACAATTATTATTTAACTAGCACTAATAATTAATCCATTATCACAATAACTTTTCTTAAAAATTACAATTTCAGTCAACTTTTAAATAAATTTAAATAAGTCTTTAACTTTTAAATAAAACAGTTCAGAACGATGCATGGTCATAGCCATGTTTACATGAGTAATAATTCTTAACAATACATTTTTTTATTTGACAGTTAACAAATTTAGCACCATGATTGTCAATATTCTCTTCGTCCAATTTATTTTCTACATTCTAATAGATCCTTGAAACTTTAATCTTCTTCGATGCCTGAATAAAATTTTCAGGATCTTTTTCTTCAAAAACTAGATGTTTATTCAAAGAATCCACTGGTATATTCTGAATCTCTTGTGATCTTTTAATCGCTTTTTTGAAATCAGTAGAAATACTTGCAGGTTTGAACGCTGTAGCTAAAGGAGCCATTGCTACGTTCTGAATATCTTTTAAAGGAGATGATTGTTTGAATTCTTTGTTCGAATCAATAGTATAAGTATGTGTAGTATTAGTCACCGTAGCTGTTCTCATAGGCCAAATAGTTCCTTAATTTCTGATAATTGCCTTGACGATTCCTTCAAAATATTGCAAATTTAAAATCAACTAAATCTTGAGATGAATCAATGAAGTTAATTTCTGGTTTACTTACTGTATATGATGAAGAAGAAGTATTTACTAAATTAACATTATTTGGAAGCATTGAAATTTTCTCTGAATTTCAATTATTTTCAATATCTCTTATAATAGATTCTTCATTCCCTTCATTGAAATCTGAATCAGAAGAATCAGAAGAAAATAAACAAGCCATTCCACAACTTTTCTAGGATAAGAATTGCAAGTTAACCAGAGAGTTACTGTTAATCATTGAAATATTAATCACTGAATATAAATTAATCGAGGTAATTAACCTTAATACTTTGACGATAATCTTAATACTTCGACGATAATCTTAATACTTCGACGATATTCTCAATCTTTCACTTTTTTCAATTATTCTAGACTATTAAACTATGAATTTATTAGTTTAATAACTTTCACTTAATAATAAAAACGTGAAAACGAAACTAGGATGTACAAGTGAGACAGTGAGTAAGTTTTACGCTATGTAATTGCGCGTTCGTACACATGTGTTAATGTGCGTCATAGACTACTGCGCATCCTACTGATTCGGTAGCTATAAAAAACTGAAATAAAGTTTACTATCTAATTTTAAAAATAATTTATTATAAACGTTGCACGAACTTTCGACCCACGTAGCGTAATATACTATCACGAGTGCGTCTTTTCAAATCGCGGTAATTTCAAAAATTCCTCTTCCAAGACTTTCCATTCGTGTGCCTATCGCGTAATTCGCCGTAAAAGGTGCCTCGCGTAAGCAATTTCATCGAACTCGGGGGAACGCCGCCTCCCGTCGTAACGTCGCGCAACAACTCACAATTCCATTTTGCAAGGCAAACGGGAGGCGGCCTCGCGACAAAGGAGGGGCAAATTTTTAATCTCAGCCGCGGCGCTGCACAAAAGCCGATAAAGGTGCGCGCGAGTTTCGCCGCGGACGAAAAAAGAAACGGCGGGGGGCCAGGAAAGGAGGGAGGGACAGATAAAGCGAGAAAAGCGCGGAGGTGGCGCGACGTCGGGCAGAGATAAGCCGGAAGTAAACAAAGCGCGCGATACGCGCCGGCCCTCCGGTCAATTCGCGCCTGCACGCGTGCGCCCGATGATTTATGCATCGCTGCGCGGGGTGCCTCGCGAGCGTCTGCCTTCTGATAAGGACGTGCTTTTTGCACGTTTCTTGTATGGCAGGGGGGATCCTTGACATAACAAACACTTCGCGCCCTGAGCGGCCCTGAGAGGCGAGGGGGCCGAGTGTCATCTCGCATGGGGGCTCGTTGATCTTGATCGGACAGCTCGAGGGATTGGCGAGTGAAAATGGAAGTTGAGATTATTTCTGCTGCTTTCCAGAAAAAAGCATGAGTGTCCTCTTGATGGAAAAAACAAGCCATTTTTGAAGATACAGATCCATAAACGTATATTTTTGTAGGTCGAGTGAAATTGATCTTTTAAAACAAATATGTAGAATTGCACTTACGTCAGGAAAAACAAATTTACGATCTTCTGCTGTAGATAATGTACTTATCCACTTAGCTCATAGCTGGTATTTTGTGTGGTCATTTGGACAATTTCGCTAGAGTCAAATGAAATAGACTTTTCAAAGGTTTGCTGCCCATACTGTCAATTTTCAAAAAGTGTTTTTACAATTTATAAATAATATTACTTTTTTTATATACTAGATTAGAATACTAGAAATTATTACTTGAAATTATTGTTAATATATATTGGGAATGATTTGTTTGTGCCGATATTTGGTATTCACATTTTTTTATAAGCAAATTCGATTTTAGATGGAAATTTATGTTCATAATAAATTTATTGACTTTACTAATAAGTAAAATATCATTCAGTTAACCCGATTAAAAACTTTTTAATCATAAAATGATTTAGATTGCTTTGAGATCGTAAAAAAATATTTTAAAAACTGAATTGAAAGTACTTTCGATTGTCAACAATAACTAGAATAAGGTAAAATATCACGATGAACGTCATATTTTACTGGTTTTTTCCATAAATTTTAATTAAAAAGTATAGTCACAAACTAAGAAAAGAAATAAAAAGAAAGGAAAATGATAATTGCCAACATTTAATACGAATTATTCACAAAGCGACTAAAAATATTAACTTGTAAAAGTAGAACTCGCAGCATATAAAAATTTAAAAAAAACTAATTGAACCACAAGAAAAGACACGTGTGCTGCTCGCAATCTACGATTGCAATCCCGCACTGATGAATCAATGATCGGGATATGTCGTTCTTATCCGCTTCGCGGGATAAATATTGAGAAAGCACTTTCCAGTTATTGCTCCGGTTCTTGTTTAGCAACGACCGTCGTTGCGTTCGCCGGATTTTCGGCGAGAGCCAGGAAACAAAATCCGCAGCGATGGAGAAGCTTGCTTACGGCTGGACGACCGATCGCGTACGAATGCGGCTCCTCAGCTTCCTATATGAAACGGCCAAGATGTTGCGCAAGAAGTGGCGGGGTTATATCGGCTGTCTTATATTTCGCTAAGTTTATCGAAAGTCGCGCGAGGCGCAATTTCACTTATTTATTTCGGAATGAGCACGAACTTATTTCTGACGATTCGCCTGCATAGCGATTCATTTATGGTGCTATAGTTGTATACAGATGAACATTTTTTTTAAATTGCTTCAACATTTGGAGCTGGCGCGGTGGAATTTTTTCAATCTTCCACTTTCAATAAAAAATTTTAATAAAAAATTGAATAAAAAGAAAATAATAAATTTATCAGAATAATTTACTTTTACGTATAAATTATTTTTCTTAGTTTTAATTTAGATAAGAAGTTAATTTTATCATTTAAACATTTAACGTTCTCTTTTGCTTCCTCCTAGAGGAAGCTTTGTAATAGAGAAAAAAAAAGTTATGAAATAATATCATACAAGTATGTTTTGAGTATGAGGGAGACTAAATACACTATTTTTAGAAAATGTCTGTGTGTGTGTGTGTGTGTGTGTGTGTGTGTGTGTGTGTGTGTGTGTGTGTGTGTGTGTGTG
>JAXIUT010007053.1:0-15874 GCA_035586675.1 Eurytoma californica
ACTCGAAACGAGTGATAACACAGCCAATCGAGTTTCGAGTGGCTGTGTTTTTTCTGAAAAAGAGTGATTTTTCACTCTAATAGAGTAATTTTCTGAATTTTTCACTCTTCTACATTATCAGAGCACTTAATTAATCTTTATGACACCACTCGTGGGGGAGGTATGTAATTGGGAATTTCACGGACCGTCCGAATCGAACGCAATTTTCACGTTATTAAGCGTCGATTAACAGAGAGAAGAATCGTCGAGGGGGTGAGCTGTCGATGGAGGGCGAAAGGAGCGAGATAGCGGCGCGCACGGGGGTGCACGATAAGGGCGTTGTTTTCGGCGATGCGCTCGCGCGCGCACCTACGTGTTCTCCGATAATGGCCTGGTCGCTTTCGGCCCTCTCTTCTCCGAAACACACCGAAGTATATTTCACGGGGGACACGCAGCCGCCTTTTGCACATTTCGGCGTCTTGTGTATTTGCGCTCTCGGTCCGCCGACCCACTAGGAGGTTAATTCTGTTGTCCCTCGAAGTAGGCCGTGAATTATTTCCATTTATAGGAGGGTCCCGTTTCTCTTTTGTTGCGAGCGAATAACTGGAGTGCGGAATTGTCTTTCCGGCTCTTTGGGCGGCGTTCGGGACGGGGCAAACGGAGCGCGCGCCTTTGTTGGGTTCGCGACTGTCTTTCTCCGTCCGCCTCGGTGTTTTCAACATCAGTTTGTCATTAAGGATATAACGAGCAAAGGACGTTTCCGTGCTATTTATTTTAGAATAAAATAACGCGCCGCGCGATCCACCTATTTAACGCGAGCGCCGGGACGTCAAAGCGCCGGGAAGAGAGGCGCGCAGTCGGATGTCAAAGAATTCGATTTAAATTCACATTTACAAGTTTTCACTCGTTAATCTTTGAAGTTATGCGGCTCGCGCGCGAATCTAAAAACGACCATTTTAACATTAACGCGGAGCGTACTCGTGGGGAAGCCTTTGAGGAGAAACTAACAGTTTTATGAAAAGAGAGCGGGATAGATAGATATACACCTTTCATTTACCGAATATGATGGATATACCTTTTATTTACTAAAAAGAGAGAAGAGGAGGGAGAAATTATGAAAAAATTCTTCACCGACCGCGACGGGCTTGTGAAAATAATGTTCCCGTGCGAGATATTGACAAATAATTAGATCGGACAGGTGAGAGAGGAAAAGACGAGCGAAAAAGGACGTCCGTAGAAAAGCAGGAAAAAAAAGTTTCCTGGAGACGTAGTTCGCGAACAAAAAAAAGGAGTGCGAGACTCTCGGAGACAGGAAAAACACATACTCGCACTTCAGAAATGTTTCTCTATACGTGTAGACCCAGAAGCTCACGTCTGTGGGATCCAATCGACAGGTCTTCTTTTTTTTCGTCAAATACCTACACCTACGTCCAATTCACTCTTTTTCGCACATTCCAGTTGACACAGAAACGTACTCATGCTTGACAAATATAGAGTTTCAAATGTTATTATCGGTAATTAAATAAATAGACGCAGAAAAATATAGTAATATACAGTGTAAGTAGTTTTTGATTTTTTTATTACGAAACACATCTTTTATAATAATAGTGCATTTACCTAATACAAAAGAGAATTTGGAGGAAAATATACACCAAAATGAACGTATGACAACAAAATTATTAAAAGAAAATTGCTTCATTAGAAGAAAATCGATCTAGACCGAAAATTATTACGAAAAACAGAGTATGATCTTGATTCCACTATACCATTTTTTTTTGAGGTAGAGAGGTCTCGAATGATCACAAAACTAACCAGTGAATATTAATTCATTTATTAACAAGCTGACGTTTCGACGCTGGAAATAGCGTCTTCTTCAGAGCTGTAAAGTACAACGAAAAAATAATTTTGGTTAAACAATAATAAGGAAACAGACGCTCAAAGACGTGAGAACCACTTATGATTTTTTTGATTACTGACCTTTAGTTAAATAAATTAACGCATTAGTTTTGTCATAAAGAACATTAAAAAGTTCTTAGTCAATTAGTGTCGGCTAAACAGTGCCTCGTCAAAAGTGAAAGTTTTTGTGATCATTCGAGACCTCTCTACCTCAAATTTATCCAACGACTTACAATTATACCATTTTTTATAAGAAACTTTATTATTTTATTATTAATTTAATAATGAAAAGATAAATAACTCGAAAAAATAAATCTTTTAGCACAGTTTTCTATTACTATAAGAACCATCAGAACTGTTATCCGTTAACAGAACAGAGTCCGTTATCGAACAATCAGATTAAGCATTTTTAATGCTGCATCCAATGCCCGCCTGCCACCGCAAGCACCCGGTTACCCAAGCGTGCGCCTAAGCGCGAGAGGCATAGCAGGAAGTCAGGGAGGCGAGACGATGATTTTAATTCGCCTCCGGAGGCCGAAGTTGCGGTAACAGTTGCCCCGGCGCCGGCGGCCCGGCAGTCTCACGGCCCGTCGGCGCGCGGATTTGGACAAAGCCCCTCCCCCGAGTTAAGGGGCACGGAAAATTCCTTTGATGCTGTACGCGCACATCGCGTCTCGCGCCCATCGATCCGTGAGCGCGGCTTCGATCCGCTTCGCCTTTTTCGCGCGCCTCGCCTCGTTAATAATAGGCGCCTGGTGGGACGGCGATTTTTAATTTAATTAATTTATTATTTTTCAATTATTACTCGCCATTTAGGAGGGGGGGTTGCCTAGCGATAGACGATTATGCAGAACTGCGCGCGGCTTCGCTCTTTTCTATTTTTAATTCCTGTGTGTATGTGTACTTATCTTTTTTCTTTCAGCTCGATTTTCCAGGAGGCGAGGTTCGATGCTGCAGCGATTTTATGATGATTGCTTTTATCGGGCTCTCGCGCTGCAGCGTTTTATTGGAATTTTTATAATAATAAAGCGACCTGGATGGGTTCGGGAGGCCTGAGCGTGTAACGGCGGGTAGATACGGGTTTAGTGGATCAACAATAATTTTCTTTAAAACGATAAAGTGTTATTGTCTCTAAATTTTATATTTTTGAACAAGAAGTAAGTTTAATAACGAAAAATGTATTTTAGATAACAACAGTACAGGTACATAAAATAAAAATTTTCGTGATTTTAAACATTTTTTCCTTGTTTTTATAAGTAAGCTGCTTTAATATTTAACTTCACGTTTCTTTTAAATCTTAAAAAAGAATATTCTTTACGATTTTCCTCTACAAAAAATTGCCACGTCTTGTTGAGGGGCGTTGAAGTATCACCTTTAATTTGTCTGTTCCAAACTTTTGATATTTTTAATACTAGTCACTAGCAAACGAAGCAAGCCCGATGTATTCTGGCGAAGGCTTGACTCGCGGGCTTAAAACTGAAGGTGCTAATTGTGGCATTGACGGATTTAAATAACCGATGGCGAAAGCGAGCGACGTTTCTACGTTACGTTTCATATCTCTAATTCAGTCGGGTGAACTGACGGGCTGGGGGAAAAAAACCCTGACACGGTTCAAAAGTTACGAAGTTCCGAGTGAAACGCGCTGTTTCTACGGTAGTTGGCAACAATTCGTAATAATATCGGTCTAATTTTCGCAGGCGCCGTCCCACTTAAAAATAGTTGAAAGCGAATAATTCGTTAAAAAGTTGACAAAAAGTTGCGATAACATCGAGCAGCCTGTTAATTTGCAAAATTAATGCAGCTACGTTTCATCCGTTTAATGTGGAAATGAAATTCATACAACTTCCCTTTCGGGGCTGTCGACTTTTCAAATTTTTTCGTAAGCGAGTTTCGCCAAGTAATTCTCGGCTTCGATGGTCTGAAAACGTGGCACGTTTTAAATCAAGGAGGAATAAAATACGACAAGTTATTCCTTGCATTGATAAATTTATTTAAAATTGTATGACAGCATATCAAATATGTATCCAATATGGATTTAGCCGTTATGAATGACGTGTGATCAATTTATTATTTAGAGAAAAGAGCAGCTTAGGAAAATGGGACTAAGATTAAATACTTAAAGTAGTCGTAAAAAATCTGAAATTATCAAATTGATATTTGGAATTGAAAACGCAGTTATATTAAACAATTTTTTAAACTTTATTAAAGTGTTTATTAAAAAAAATTTCTGCTTTATTTAATAAACGCTTTAACCAAGTGGGGGAATTAAAAAATAAAGCATGTCTGTCTACAGTCGTCTGTTACTACTTCCACATGTATAAAGTATAATTAAAACAGTCTTGTTTACTATTTTTCTGCCATGCAACTTCAAGTCTTCTTTTTTCTTTCTTTATACAAAGAAAATGATTACACACGCAAAATTTCTACATAATTTAAGAGTCTAAGACACAATACCACACTATTTAAATCTAGTGAAAATAGGAAAAAAGTGTTTTTTAATGGAATTATTAAACGCATACAATCCAAGATAAATATTACATTACTGAAATTGTAAAATATTTTCTTAGTCGTAGCAACAAATGATTCGTTACGCTGCGCTCGAAAATGTCAATTCAGATTCCGTGGGTGTTTACCCCAAGCGCACACGTACGTAGAGAGGGGTGCGAGCGCGCAGGGGGGAAGACTTGGTAGCACGGCGGCGTACGCTGTATTACGTGTTAATTTAATTTGTTTGCATTTCAGACGGACTATACGAGACAGCGGAAACTCCGACAGATAACGGTGAGTCGCCTTATTTAATTAGCTAACTTAGCCGCGAGTTTCTCCCCGTCGCGGGGCCCCGTCGGCTCTCGAATCTTAATTAGGATTGTTTAGTGCTCATAGACGATTAAGTTTAACGGATTTAAAGTTAACCAGACCCCCTCTACTCGTGGCCATCGGAATTGAATTAAGCGCGGCAGTTTTAATATGCCCCCGCGTAAACTCCTCCCGCGCAAAAGCGATCGATTTGTCTGAAGTCAGATTGTGTTGCAAGTGCAGTCGCTGTCCTTCTTTTCCCCGATGATAAAACTTCGCCGCAGTCTTGAATATACAATTAAGTCGATAATGAATTTTCCGCGGAGCATCGTCCGCCGCGTCGTTTTTTTCTCGCGGAGGTTAGCGGCCGGCGCGCGACCCGCTTCGTACACGCCGGAGAGGAGTCGATCGAAGGAGTCGCCCGTTAATGAAGAAAACGTCGTCAAATATTTAGCCGCTCGTACGGACGAGTGTCGCGCTTCCCTTCGACTAAAAATAGAGGAGGAAAAACCCGACACTTCCCCCCATCGATTATTTAATCGCACGAATCAGATATTTACACGAGTTTCTTTTTCGTGCCGCACTCCCGAACGCGGATCACTTTGGGGCGTTTTGTGTGCACAGGGTCGAGCGGAATTGGTCCGCGGTGCATGTTATCGAGTTAAACGGCGGTTTCCGCTGGGCAGCCCGAAAACCGAGTTGAATTTTCGGTCGGGGCGTTCTTTAATGAGCGCCGAACATGACTTGAATAACCGATCCGCGGGATGAATTTATCGAGTTTCGCCTTGAGTGCAGCACGGCGTGTACTTACCGAATGCAATGATGCGCAACTGCCAACTGCCTGCGCGCAAACGGCTATCGGCATAATTAACAAAGTTATTGCTGATCGCGGTGCGTTTGCGTCTGACCAAGCGCGTAGTGTGTCTACTTAATTAGCTGCCGTCGCAAGGGGCACGTTGATTTAAGCACCTGAATCGACGACGTGCCTTTTTTTTTTATTGCCGAGGAGGAATCATTTGCTTGGCGGTAACTGGGTGAGAGGCGATTCGGTATAGTCGAATCGTAAAACAGTTGGATAAAAGTTATTGGGGGAAAAAGTCGTAAAAGAAACAAGTGTATTTTGAGTGTACGAGAAATAAATATTGTAGATGTTGCATTTATGAATTGTACATTTAAAGTGAAGATTTATTTATTAAGTTTGATTCACTGCTTTTTCTTGAAGTATGCCATAAAAGACCTTGTTACTTTTTTAATGGAAGATGCAATTTTAAATACCTTCAGAATTCATTATTTTTATATCCGTGGCAATTGTTTTTGAATTTTTTTGATTCTCTCAAAGCATTTTACTGGAGTAGCATTCATTGTTGATTCTGTACGATAAAAAATACTATGAATGTGAAAAATTAGAAAAAAAAAGAATTCTTTGGTCAATTACAATAGAATGAAAAACACAAACTCCATTCCGAGCTCAGAACTAATTCACTGCTTTACCAAAGCACAAAAAAAGCTTGTGCTTAAATTACAAAATTAATCCCGCGGAATATTGCTGTGCTTATGGCGATATACATCATCCAACCCGGGGGAAGCGGTACGTTCCGCCGGCAAAGAAATAAAGAGACCGCTCAATTAGCACTTAGCCGCTGGCTGAAACTCCGACTCCGGCGGGATTATTGGTACCGCGGCGTGTCTCTCTTTCTCTCCCTCTTTTTTTCCTCCCTTCTTCGCCGTCGCTCCCGCCGCGGACGGAGGGGTAAAAGTCGGGAGCGGCGAGAGGCGCCCGGCCAACTCGGCAGCTTACGTAACCAGGAGTTATTGCGATAGTTGGCCCAAGTGGCTCGGCTGTTTGCCCAGCGTCTTGGGGCGGGCTGCCTCGAGACCGGGGCCGCCTTTTCGAAAATAAAATAACGGATAAGAGCACCGCGCGCGCGCGCGCTCGTCCTCCCGGCCGCGTGATAAATCTCGTTTACACGCATAAACACTCCACCTTTAACAAAGACGAAGGACACGCCCGCTAATAAAAACAATGAGAGCCCCGCGCGCTCGCGGGCGAAAGAGAGGGACGTACCTATACGTATAAACACTGCAGCGCGGAGGAGGAATCCCGAAAGAGGAGCAATTCAAATTGCGGAATATCCCGTCGATCCCCAGGAGCGGGAGAGGGAAAAAGTTATCCGAGTAAATTCGTTCCTCCGGGGGATCGATCGTGGGGGGCACGGGAGTCCCGGAGGGGCGTCGCGACACTTTCACCTCGATTTCGAATTCAAAGAGCCGGCGTAAACACGCCCGATGCGTCGTCGGCGTACCTGCGCCAGGATTACGCCCGCATATTTATTCGCGCGCCCGCGCGGCTGCATCGAGTCGGGCTCCGCGAGGTCGCTCACGTATTCCCGCCGAAGCCCCGAGCGCCGACTCCTTCCGCGCGCTCGCGTGCACCGGGGAGATATAGCGTTTAGCGCTTTTGGGGAGGGAGGGCTCGGGTTTTCCGAAGCCGAGGATTGATGGATGTATATCCGCGATCGGCGGTGTACGTTCGCAGGCGGGGATCCTTTTGTGGGGCTTTGTATATTTTTGCGCGATATTACGCTGCGCGGAATAAAATTTGTTGGGGCTTTTGGCGGGATGATTCTTCCCTTTTGGGCCGATGACGATGCGTGGACTGGGATGCTGTGGATTCTGCTGGGGTATACGCTGTAGTTAGTGTTACATTTATATTTATGGAATAAATTTAAAAATGTGGGTAATGGTGGGATGCAAATTTTGTATTTTATGGGTTTAAAGTTTATTTCGAGGTAGCAAATTTTATAGTCTTTGAAGTGTCTATCGAATATTATAAAATATTCTCTTTTTGCTTAACCTTTGCTTTTAATTAAACGTAAATTATTATCATTACAATTTATTTATTTATTCTGAAATTGGGAACTTAAAATAATAAAACTAAAAATTATTAATTCCTAAACCAATCAGTGAAATTCACTGTTATGTGATTAAAGTCAATAATTCATGCTTATAGATAGATTCACTGTCTACTATTATTAACTCGTGACTGTGTATTTGCGAATTAATCATTTATTTACCTCAAATTTTAAATTAAAATTTTAGTTTTATCGAATACTAACGACTTTAAACGATAATTTGTCAAACGTTCAATTACGTACAAGTTTTCCAATGTACTTCATTCAATCGTGGCTAATTCTCCGCGTGACACTAAATCAAAGTAATTCGCAGAGAAAAAAGTGAGATACTTTTCTCGATTATTTAAAAATTCTTTCCTCGCACTTCTCTCGCAAGGTACACGTCTCTATCGAATTTCACGAATTCCACCCCGAATACTCTTTAAAGAAATATTCAAGCGTCAAAAGAAGTCTTCGGAGGGCGATTTTTAATCCGAACGCCTTGAAATCCTGAATTCCCAGTGCAACCAACCCATCCGACGGCGGTGGTATTACAGCTCTCCACCTGGCATGAGAAATTCGCGGAACGAGCTATCGGTCAGCCGCTACTCTGCACACACCCACACATACACCCGCAGGCTCATGCATATGCTCGCAGATATACACTCCCACACACACACACACACACACACACACACACACGCACACACATACACACACACACACGCGCGCGCGCGCACACACACACACACACACACACACACACGAGCACACACACATCCACAGACTCATACACACATACGCTGATACATGCAGATACACACGGACATCAGAACGCGAGCGATTTTTCCATCTACCAGCGTAAGACACGCGGCTCCTCGCGCGATCCGTTACCCGGCCGGCCGCGCGCTAGAGAACTTCAAAGATTCGCCCCGGTGCCGCGCAAGAAAAAAAGTCGGCTTTGACCTGGTGAGAGGCGAGGAGAGAAAAGTGATACGTGCGCGCCGGGGCTTCGATAAAACTCGGGCGCCAAAGGGAACCCCCCGCTCCCCCCGGAATCCTTTGCATTCGGCGGCCGAGAAGGAGAAGGGGGGGGGAGGAAGTCGGGGCTAACTCGCGATATGCGCGCACCTGCAACTTTCCTCGCCCGGCTCTTATCAATCTTACGCCAGTGCCCCGCGCTGAATCCTACTTCGCCGGGGCGGAATCTTTTCTCGACTCCTCGGAGCCTTTGTATTGCCGCCGCGCCCGGGATGAATGTGCCTTTTCGAAATTTTACCGATCGAACGTACGGTATCGGAGTAGTTCCCTTTTTATTCCTTATCGCGTAATTCCGTTTTAGGGATTTGTCCTTTTTTTGTCTGAGTCGAGCCGCGCGCGTATTTATGACGGTACGCGGGAATGGCGGATGTAATTTGACTGGATGAATTTAAGTGCGTGAGGTAGGCTCAATGCTGCTTATAAAATCTGTAATTTCGCTTTTAGTTACGTACCTATTTCACTGCTGCCGTTGAAAACATTTTTTTTTTATTTTTATGCCAATGTATATGTGCAGAGTCGAGTGACTGGTTATTTTTCGTTTAATTTATTGGACGATTTTACATTTAAAGATTCATAAAAAATGAACTTTTTTGCGATAAAAGTGGGCATGATATAATATAGATCTGAAAAGAAGTGGATTTTAGTTTTGAAAAGAATAATACTCAAGAGGCACTAAAGATTTTCCGTATAAAAAGAGAATTTATTCGGGCGTTTGATTGGTATCAAAAAATCAAGCAAATTCTCCTCTAATTTCCCTAACTCAGACATAATGGATTCAGTGATGTAATCGAATTTTCCGTTTGCCCAGTTCTTTTACATAAGTAGGCATTCCCCGCCCTTTTATTCCTTTCGTTATAGGAAAGCCTTTGAAAAATTCGAACGAGGGGAGGGGGGAGGATAGGTGAATGCTCACGTAATACAGGGCGATATCGATTTCTCGTGCAAACAAACCCACGGGACCGAAGCCATTGTGTGTTGCGAGCGCGGGGGTAGGAAAAAAAAGCATATAAAATTCGAGAAAATAACTCCGAACCTTTCTTCCTCCCCGGCGAAGTCAAGATATTGCGATCTAAATTCGCGAAATAACGTAAACTATGATCCATGCTTTCCGCATACGCTCCAGTAGTAATGCACGAGCTATGGTCAGACGAGTGATTCACCGTGGCACTTACGACTACTCCGCCGCTCGGAATATTTATTTTTCCCTTCCCTTTGCAAAAGTCTTGTGCTAACGCAGTCGATATTTTATCAGCTGTCGGGTATTTGCCTTTTCAAATTTTCATTCGTAGTACAAGATGAGTGTGGACTTGTAACATTTCAAAAATGTATTTATCTCGTATTTTTCGTGAAAAAACCCGCAATAATTTTAAATCGATTTATTAATGTTACAACCTTATTTATTCGGTTACGCTTGCAGTAAATTTGAATAGTAAAGCATTAAAGGGAATCAAGAAAACAAGGAATATATCAAAATAATTTTGTTTTATACATTTTTTAATTTAAAGATTTTATGTAAACACTCAACTTGAATAGTTAAGGATACTTATGTATGCTAAAATATTCGACAAAATTAATTTAGTTGTATTATTTTTAGAGTCAAGGTTTATTTCGCTGTAGAATCCGTACTAAATTCATAGAGGGCAAAGTAGAACAGAGCAGTTGTAATATCAAACCTAATTAAATTGAATTGATCTAATTCTGCTGTAGCCTGCTCACTCAATTCAAATACAAACAATATTGACATCGTATCGTACTTCGCCTAACTTTATATTTGCTACATCTACATTGAAATCTACAAGTCATTTGTCAAGCAAAACAGCCACCCCCGCGAAAGCAACGCCACGGTATCGCCCAAGATCTAATAATTTAATCAATTCACATTCACCGATTTATCTCGTTACAATTCGCGCGGCGCAATTTCTCTGTCATCATCAATCTCGGGCAGTACCGGTTGAATTCTTAATTTCCCTATTTATCCTCATCCCATTTATTATCGGGAAGCCGGTACCGTCCCGGGCGCGGGGCCATCCCTTAATTCCGTCGCGCCTTTGTCGCGCCCACCTCCCGTCAAAAAAAGAAAGAAAAAAAAAAGAGGAGCGAAGGAGGCGGAAGACGGGGGCTACAGCTGTCATTAATAATTACGCGCGAGAGGCTCAGCGCGCACTCGTCTTCATGACCGCTTAACGACGCTATTACCGTGATTAATAGTCGACGTCAAACGTAATCCTCGCGGCGGTCCTTAACTTGTAGTTTGCCCGGGAGCTCCGCGAAACTTTAGCGTCGCGCCGCGTCGACGAGTTACACGGAGGGGGCCCGGCGCCGGCTTCGTGCGGATTTCAGCCCCGAAAATTAAGTGCACGCGGGGACGAAACGCGCGCCCGACGTGCAGCCGCCGGCTGCGCGCAGACTTGCGAGACTGCACTGTCAACCGAGTGCGCCCGGCCGAGTTGGGAAATTATACGCGATTGAGGGAAACGCTTTGAAAGCGCGCCATGCGGGATGGGCGCGGGTTTTATTTTGAAACGGGGACGAGTGTAATTGGACGGATGGACGGAAGCGATTTATTTTTTAAAAGGCCAGCCGGCATTTTTCGCCGTTTATCATGCTAACCGGGGGAGAGGGAAGATTTATTTGCGGGACAATTTAAGGGGACCAATTTCGGACGCTCTTTCTTGATGTTTAAATTGGCTCGCGACGTTTTTCTCTCGGTTTTTTATATAAAGTTTGTTGGGGAATTGAGGTTGAGTAGTTTAAAATTGCGAGGATAATAAAAGAAATAAATTTAAGAAATCTTTTAATTTTGTCTTTAGATACTTTGAGAAAAAGATTTTGGTATGACGATGAAAGGAATGAAAAAAGTCACTTTTTTACTACTCTTTTATCATCCAATCTAACAATACATCCTTTTTTTTCTAAAACAACCGCAAGTCCATTCGTTTCTCCTGCTCTGGACTTGTCCTTTCTTTAACTATTTCCTAGCCCGATAAAGGACAACTGCACTCCTAGAAAACACTTTTTCCGCGCCCCTACATACAATTGCTTTATATTACTATATACAATTGCCTTTATTTCTAATTTAATTTACCACCAGTTCAGAACACACATCCCTTCCGTTTTAATTAGAAAGGCGTTTCCATTGGATCGCCGTCCGCTTTAAATGTTTGCGATAAAAGTAGCGCCTCCGAAGTTTTAATTTTACACCGACGGCATAAAAAAGAGGAGAGCGAGTGCACTCGGCGCATATGCAATTCTTTCAATTGTTTTAAAAGGCAATTTATAGGTGCGCCCCTTTGTGAGCGCGCGGAACAAAGAGCCGCCTCACGGTCCACTTGGCCGAGGCAATGAACGACCCTCGAAGCCTATCGCGGCCCTTCTCGCAGGGTCGAGAAACAACGCGCGGAAAAAAAATGCAGCTATCGTACGACCTGGCGGTCGTAAATCCCGGCCGAGGGGAAAAAGCTCGTTACGCCTGATGGAGCGCTCGAGTTTTCTGCATTCGCGCATAAGTTTCTTCGAATCCGCGCTAATCGCTTTGCTATCCTTTCGCAATTATCGATTGGACTTTTCTCGATTAGAAGTCGAAGGGTGAAGCTTTTTTTCGCGTGTGGGAGGAGCGGAGATTAATCTTGATTGAGATTGAGGGCTGCGGTAGTATAGTAAATATGAGGATGTTGATAATTTGTTTTTTAAAAAAAAGAGCGAATTGAGGTTCATTTTTTTTAGGGAGAACTAAGTAATAATTAACCAGTGAAGTTGATTATTTCTGATTGAGCAAATCAATGCATAAATTCCATAAAGTCAAATGAAAAGGAAGAGATTTATTCATCCATCAATGTTTTAAATACCGGTTTATAAATGGAAAAACTCCAGTATACAGAAATATTAAATTATCATTTAGTCAATAAATGAAGCATATTAGACATTAAATTTAATTTCCGAGTTTTAAGCATATTTGAATATAATATCTGCATCGGGGATGTTTATCAGTTTATTTCAATTGAATTGCATTATAAATTTATTCGTCATTTTAACGACACTCTAAAAGTAACAGTAGCTTGCAATATATATTGGTTTATTCTTATTCGTAAAAACTTATTTTTATTATTTACGAATGAAAAAAAAAGTTGTTTTTCATATTTTAATGAAGACGTTGATGCAAATTCACTTTATTTTTGTACTTTGGATTCTCGATGCCGCATAGCTGTACGTCAAAACATAATCCTACCAAAAAACTTCTCATCCATCAAAATTGTAATTTATTCCGAACTTACTAGGGGAGAGTTCGTACCCTTCTCTTCCTGATAGATTTTGATCGATCTTGATGAAATTTTACAAAAAAGAATCATTGTACTCCTTTCAATTGAGTTCTATTGCCGCAAAAAAAGGACGGCAATGAAAAATTGGTAATCCATCCAGTGATATACGACTTCCAGCGGTAAATTAAAAATTGCAAATAACGAGTACTTAAATATATAGTAGGAAGACCTTTAATTAACTTTAATTACATATAAGTTTGAAACAAATGAAGCAGTTAAATTTTACAACCTCTTAAATTGAACTTCATATTCTTGACTTTTATTCGGTACTATAAAATAAATCTAGTTATTAATTTTGTAGACATCATTACACCGTAATACAGCAGAGTAGGAGGCTTTCCATTTTATGCAGAAAGCTCTTCGTTAAATCCCGACGAAGGTTTAAAGTACAATGTAATAGCCGATGCGGAAGTAATTGAATTATTAAACAATAAGTATAACTCATTCTATTCTATTCTATTCTATTTAAAAAAAATACCTGTAAAATAATTTTTAAGTTAATGTAAAGGACCCGGGGATTATATGGAAATGTTACGAAGCATCAGATTTCGTAGAATCAGATATAGTGTCTCGTAAAGGAGTCCGACACCTTTTCGGGTCATGAACACTTGGATGAATTTTCGGAAAACTTCGTTTGGTATACCTAAGTAATTAAAAGCTTAGGGGAATAAACTACTACTTGCATTTTTAGATATACTTAAACTCTTAATTATTAAAGGATAATTTCTAAAGTTTCGCTCCAATTTATAACCCGGAAGTGTAACATTTACTTTGCCAGGCTTCTTTGGTATCACAGACACCAGGTGTGAACAAAAGCTACATTCTGTACAAATACTTAACTAATCTTTAGACAGCTGTGACAGTCATTAATTAAAATTAATCTATCGGTTAAATTAAATCCACTAAAAGCTTCTTGGATTTAAAGACTTACTATATATTAATGTATCTTGAAATATAACAAGCCAGTACTTAATCCACCATTCGACAAATCCTTCCCTATCCGTAAGTCACCACTGCTCGATGAAGTTTCTTTATTCCACCACCGCAACAATAAACAAGAGGAAGGAAAAACAACGTGACATTAAGTCAAGCATCTCGAGTTGAAAAAGCGGTGCGGTCGCTCGGCGAGCGAGACATTCCCGGTAAAAAATGTCAAAAGTTCCCCTCGCCCGCGACATTTATCTCCGGGGCGCGTCGACTCCTTCCGCGGTACAATATTTTTTTCATCCTCTCTTCTCGCGACACTCCAATCCGGCATCGATCACGTATAGCGTCTGCTCCTCCCGGGCGTCCCCCGATGCCCGTCGCAATATCGCCGCCTCTTATCCCGGGCCGTTCGCAATATTCCCGGTGATTTAGCGGAACGCCTTGCGCGCGCACAATGGGACTCTCACGGCCGGAGGCTCCCGGCTCGTAAATAACGAAGGGACTCTGGAAAATTCAATTTTGATGTCGGCCGCGCGCGCGTCGCTATTTCGGGGCGAGGGGGGAGAAAAAGTGACCCGCTGACAATCTGGCTGATTGCGCGGGGCGGCTAATAGCTTTAGCGGGCGCGCACGAGGAACCGTGTGGGCGTTGAGAAGTCGAGCGGAAAAAAAAAACGGGCTGCTGGAATACCGCGCGGAATGAGATATTTATGCCGGTTACTTTGCGAGGCAGTGCGTTAAAGGCAATTTTGTCGGAGTGGATGAAAGTAGTTCATCTTGCCGCGGGGCGATTAATCACTTATTTTCACATCGAATTATTGAGTCAGTTTTGCGGTGATCAATGGGTACGCTTTTTTATTAAAATTTAGGTCGATAAGAGAAACAAGAAGCAGAAGCGTACCGGAATAGGATAAAGATTTATCTAGTTATGAATAAGATTTATGTGTCCGTTGCTTCTATGAGTGAATAATGGAATGAGTAATGCTGAAATGATTCAAAATTATATCTGTAATTAGCTAAAAAAGGAGGAAAAAGACTTTGCCATTTCACAAAGTGTGACAGAATAATTTATTCAGGATATCATGTATATTTGATATTCCCTGTCATGTAATCCTCTTTCCTTATTAGGATAAGAAGACATTAAGGTTATTTCTGCCGTGAACTTTCTTTCACAAAATATAGATGCTTTTAAAACGACATTTGCAGCTAACTTTTCTGGCACTACCATTTTATAAAACAATACCTTTTGATAAAATTTCGAATTTTCACTTTGAATGGGAGCAGGTCAATAATTTACCAGCTACATAATACAAAAGTTTGTTGAACCGAACAAAGCAGTAATCTTTATGAATAATAAACCGCCTCAAAATGTTCGCTCTGGCAGTTGCTTGAATAATTATCACAACCTTTAAAAAAAAAAAATCTCCTATAAATCCCACTCGAATGGCTTCATAGGCCACAGCAGTGAACCCCTGCTCGGTAAAGGGTAAATTAACCGGAGGGGGAAAAACGGGGTAAAAAGTAAAACGGTGTCAGTTCCCCTCCTCCTCCGCGGCCGATGAAGCTCCGATACGAAGCTGTAACCGCGGCGAAAAGGGACAACAGGACAAGTGCGTTTTACGACCTCGTAAAAGCGCTAAACGCTCGGAGCTTCGCTCGGCCGCGGATTCGCGCGCGTTCGAGATTTAGAGTGCGACCCCGAGGCGCTCGCTCCCCTTTTTACCCGCTCCTCTATTTTCGACGTCGCTTTTAAAGGTAGGCGCGCGCTGCCGGCGTGTATCTTTTTTTTGGGACCGGTTCGGGGTCTTTTGTCTCGTGTAATTCGCGGCTTGCGCCGAATAGCCGCTGAAGGAGCGAAGGAATTATTTCTCGTGTTGTGGGTGGAGGTGCCATTTTATTTTAAGAGGACAAACATTGATGTTTTCTGAATTTTTTTTTATTTTTTATACTCATACGTGTGACTCAGTTCTGCGATGTCGCGACTGAGCTGGACATGAGACCCTTTAAATGAATTTCAAGAAATAAATGA
>JAXIUT010007053.1:15974-27985 GCA_035586675.1 Eurytoma californica
TGGATTTAAACAAAATTTATAGTTAAATAACACCTTCATACTGAAATGCTATAAAATCATACCAATAAATAAAAGAATAAAAATAAAAGAATGTATTCTTACTAAAACCACGTTTGTTTTTTCAAATAATAGTCAATATCAGTAAGAGACTTCAATAAACTTTCCGCATCCAATAACAATAAATGAACGCAAAGTAAAATCGAATTCGAACAGCCGGAAATAACGTAACTTATAATTCCACTCGCTTTTGAATGTTTAATAACAAAACCGTGAGTAAGAACGAAGTTATTTTCAACGAAGCAAAGAGAACGAAACCAATAATTCTCGAAAATTCATATGGAACGCTTCCGTAAACTTTCGAGCTCTAGTCGCGAAAGCCAGATCTTCCATCTCGACCTGATAAATTCTGGCGGATCACGCGGCGAAAATTGCGTTTTCATTCTGATTTATAAAAAGCGCTTCCCTCTCCGAAGAAGTGCTCGAAAGTTTAGAGGCCACGATTTACGGGGCTCCGATACGAAACATCGCAATAATCGTCTTATCGACGCTGTTGCCTAAGGCTCCATTAATTTCCTCCTCCCTTTTTACAGTCACTGCTTTTAATTCGCGCGTCAAACGCCGCATGACGTATCGGATGATTCACTCTTTTTTTTTTTTTCCCCCGCGTTTGATAAATGGCGCGCGAACAAAGGAGTTTCTCTCGAGCGCTGCATAAAGGAGGGAAAAGCGCCGACGAAAATATCGCTCGCGAAAAAACGAATGATTAATCGAATAATTGCTCGTTTCCCGAAACGAGAGCCCATCGCTCCGCCGCGAGATTCGCCTTTTGTTTTCCTTCCGAGGCGGCGCGAGTCTGTCGACCACCTGCGGTGCCGCTTTTTTCCCCGGCTCTCGATCATCATTATTCCCGTAACAGTCGGCGCGGGTAGCGATAGTCGAAAGAGTCCCGCCAGCCCGCGAAATATACGCTCGGGATAAATGACG
Organism: Eurytoma californica; assembly: GCA_035586675.1. NCBI lineage: Eukaryota > Metazoa > Arthropoda > Insecta > Hymenoptera > Eurytomidae > Eurytoma > Eurytoma californica. The sequence continues at coordinate 16,959 of JAXIUT010007053.1, forward strand.
GACACTCGGGCGCACCTGTACGCGTCGCGTGGAATTAATTCGAGGCAGATTTATCCGAAGTTCCCTTTGCAAGCGATCGATTTTTTTTTAAAGGAACGTTTTTTTTTAGATGTTGGAAGTGGATTGCAGGTACGTGAGTGCAAGCTCGATGCGTGTATGTAATACGCTGTAAATTAATGACTGGGACGATGTGTATTTAATAACCGCAAATAAATGCCGGGCGCATAACTAATCTGGAAACTTTTCGACGAATGTTACTTCGACGTTGACTTTAATGAATTTACATACAAATGAGTGGAAGCGTACGGGATGGGTTACTTGAAGAATCGTTTACATACAGGTAATGAGCTAACGGCTAAATATAAGAGCAGCGAAACTTGGGCGTTTAATTAACGCATATTTAGTGTTTAATTAACGTTTTTAATTAATTTTCGTTTTATTTTAGTATCTCGAGAGTTTCTGCGGGAAGCTTTTTTAAGCGAGGTTTAAAAATAATAATATACGTTTCTTGGATCTTTAAGTTTTTCCATTCTACGAAATGATAACTGGCGCTTTTCAATTTATTTTTAAAATAATGTAACGTAGAACCTTTATGAAATATATCAAATGTAAAGGTATTATTTTACTGAAAAGAATTATTTTATTCGATTTAGTAACGTGAATAATTTTTTAAAAATTGAAAGAAAAATTGTATCTTTGAATGTATGAACTGAAAAATCTACTATGTAATAAAAAATAGCTATAGTTCATTTTCTATTCTTTTAGGAAATACGTTTATTTTTTAAACATTAATAATTTTATATTAGCTATACTTACTGCGATTATCATAGTGTGATTATTATATATCTTTTATATCCCATAAGCAACGTCGTTAAAGTAGTTTTTGCTTTTTCCGCATCCTCGTTCGTCATGTCATATCAAACCAATGCATCACATCTAATCTCCTAAAAAATGTATACCTATAAAGTAAGTTGAGCTTTTCAAAAGAACTGCACTCGTTGGACTCCACGTAACGTACAGTAATAACGAATTTTACTTCATTTTCCTCGTAAAAATGCAAAAGTCAACTAACCTACATCGATACGCGGTTAACGTCGGAGCGAGTATAGAAACGAACGAATCTGGAAGCGCCTGCGCGTAACGCACTTTTCATCAAGAGCCGCCCGGCTCCGCGCACCTAGTGACTCGTGTCTCTGACCTTCTTCTATTTACCGGAATGATGGTCCAACGTACACATCATGAAGTATGAAAACCTCTTCCCCCCTCTCGAAAAATTCAGCCGCGATGCCTCGCGCCTCGATTTCCGCTCGTCCGCTCCTCTTCGCGCTGCCTCTTTCTTTTTATTTCGCGCCCCCAAGGTTGTACGTAAAAGGTTACAAGGGTTCACTCGAAACGTCACCGTGAGATTCTCTAATACCCCCCCCTCTTTAAATATGAATCGCTTCGCGTTGCTTAGGCTGGATTTATATGTTTTCTTTTTTCGAAGTTTGCCACGAGGGTGTGTGCCCCGTAACTTTTAGCGCGAACTCTCGATTTTTATGCTAATTTCGCGATAAAAAAAATTTTTTGTTTACGCCCGGAAATTTATGCCGTTTGCCTCGTAACTAAACAGAACCGCCACATTGCGCCGCGTTAGATAATCCGCTTTGAATATTAAAAGTTTTTCGCGGGGAAATTACTGTTTCTGTCTGTTGAAAGATAAAGAAGTATTTTATTTATATTTGCTCTTTCGTATGGATCATTTAAATATTAAATACGTACGGGAGTATCACCTGCTACCGGCCTCCACAGCGTTTATTATTCAATCGTTAAAGAGAAACATTTCAGGAAGGGATATTTTATCCCATGTCAATTGAAATTTCCGTGAAAACCTAACTTATACATAATACATAAATGATTTCTTAAAAATTTTACTTAAACGATTGATCCGTTTTATTTACACATGCAATTAAGAAAACTGTGAATGACAGTGATTGTTTACAAATAGTTGCGTTTAAGTATATTGATAATTAGTTTATTCATTTAACAATTTTAATCTATTTATTAAACGGATTAATGAGCCATATACCAGCAAAAAAAATATCTTCAATAAAATTCAGTAAAATATATTCAAAGCACGAAAACAAATAAGCTTAAAATTTAACTGTTGGAAGATACACGATACTACTTTTAAACGCTCCGAAGGGATCAATATTAATCATCCTGTAGGAAGTTTCCAGTATCGTGTAACACAAGTAGTGATTTATATCAGTATTTGATATATATCAAATAAACGAGGAAAAACTAATATTTGAAAATCAATGTCTGACTCGACATGCCTGTTTCTACTGATGTGACGTGCAATGCGTCCATTTGACATTTTATTGCCGCTTTTCGTAATATTTAATAAATAATGTTTCTGAGAGTTTGCTTTTCCGCCTCTGAAGTGAAGTCATCCAGTAACTCAGCCTAACAAAAAGTGCAGAGTGGATGACTAATTCACTCACAAAGGGTCATTCAGGCTGGAAATAGTTCATTTAATTAACCGCGCATTCCATCAATCAATCATACTGTAGTAATCAGAAAAAAATGCTTTGAATGTTTCAATCGAATCACCGATATAAAAATTCTTGTTAACATTACATTTATGAATAAATAAAAAACATTTTTTTAATGAGTACTATTTTAACAAATTTGTTTTCCATACCTTATTCAATAAAAGAATGTCAACTGTGGCTAATTAAGGCGCTCCTAATTATACATTCTTAGAATCCTAGTTTTCTTTTGTTAAACAAATATAAAACGTAAATTTAAAAAATTATGAAAGAAAATGTTAATTATTCCATTCAAATTAAAAAATTCAACTAACTCTGGCCTCCACCGTGGAAGTACATAAAATACCTGTCCTCATTACGTACCTCCAAAGCGAAATCCCTTTAAAAAAAAGAAACGAATGAAAGTGCTTTTCAGAAAGAATATCTTGATTCCAGATCGCATAAGCCACCTAAAAGTTCCATCCCGGTACGTATGACGTTATATCCGTAAGATGTGCCCCAAATGCGGGAATAGCCGGGCTCGCGCTCAAAAAAAAAAATGAGAAAAAAAAGTCCCGGCGAACCTTAAGCCTGGCTCCGCGTAAAAAAGCGGAACCGCGGCGCGCACAAACGGCCGAAGTCCGCGACGTGAATTAACTGCGGTGGGCGCGCGTGCGGGCGCATATAACCCGAAAGCCGTCGCCGGGCAAAATTAAACGGCGCCGGCCAATTTCCATGCAAATCCGCCGTTTTTTTCCCGCCGATCTCACCGCGGCCCTTTGTTCCCGCGGCTCCGCGACTCTCGTCGCGCGATCGGGAGATTAGCCGCTCACCCCGAGGGGGGCGGCAGATAGCGCCTCCTCGCGGGATCGCCTCGTAACGTATCGCGCCCCCGCGGGACGGGGTAATAACGTGCGCAGCCGTCCTTATCTGCGCGTCGCGTTCGTTCGCGCCGCGGCGCATAAAAAGGAAAAGGAGGGAGGAAAGCCCCTTCGACTGCTCGGCTCCGCGGAGTTTTTAAAGTCCTGCCTCGCGCTACGCTGAAAGTTCAACAGAGCCGCTGCTTTATTGCGAATTCCCCTTTGCCGCGGGGAGGAAAGTTGCGACTCGCCTGCCCTTCGCGAAATTAATAAGAAAGTAGGTGTGCGCGGGGCTGGCCAGAGGCTGGCGAGATAAGGGGGTCTTTTCCATATTGTTTTCGAATGTCTTAAAGTTGTCCTGACATGTTTTATTAATGGCGATAAGTAAGGCTCAACTGAAATATTTAAAGCGGGAAGTCCGGGTGAAGGAAAAAGGGGAAATGCAGAATAAAACTGTGTATTACTTGATCTGCGAGTGTAATAAAGAACAAGTTTTATTACTTTTGTTCCTTTCCATACTTCGTTTATGTACATACAATATTTCATTGCAAGTTTTTTTTTTGTATATTTAGGCCTGCGCACGCAGTATGAATAAGAAGTAAAACTAACTTCCAGCATACTCAAAAAGCATGCTAATTTAAGTTTCTTGGTGGACACATAATTTGGTATCACATATGCATGATGTACATTATAAATGCCTACAACATACATTTTTTAAAAACTCTTTTTCTGACGTAGATGCCATAAAAATATCGAAATCTATCAAAACCTTGGATTTTAAAATTAGCAGCCTTACAAATCTTTCTATTTGAGAATGCATATTTTCGGTATTCCAATGCTTTATTTTTAGATTTACATTTCTCGTAAGAAAAAGTTTTGTGCACAAATAGAATTTGTGCATAAATTTATGCATAATTAAAAAATTGTGCACAAATTTTATTTATGCACAAAACTTGTGCATACTTTTTTCCTACGGGTTACCAGGCGGCTAAAAACAAAAATAACATATGCTGAAACGACGCCATAGAAAGAGAAAGGCGTTTTAAAAAACATAATGCGCTAAGGAAGTTAATCAGCCAGCAACGACCGGTAATATCATTAATATAACGCGTGTGCGCTTAAAGTGATAACATGTCCGGCGGTGCGGAGAACTTGACGCGAAAATAGTGGGGGATATCCTCGCTAGTCTCCCACTAGGGTCGAATTAGTATCGCATGGGCACTCAGAGCGTGAACTTGGTCGTCGTTTAAATTTGATTCACTGAGTGCATATTAATTATCAGTAGCGAGTGTACGTGAGTGAACGCGAATGGAACAATTGTGTACGTGTGTTGGGAAAGGGGTCGCTGTTCATCTTCCCACGGCGTACTTAGAGGCGACCGGGTAGAGTGATATAATGTGGACAATGTGACTAGATTATCGTCTATTAATTTTCAGCCACTGCGAGGCAAGATTTGCTTATAATTATAAAATCTTCTATTGAGTATATATATTCGCCGCTTCCTACGAAGACTAATAGATCTCAAAAAGGTCTATTTTAATTTGCTGTTTCTAGAGTACCACAGTAAGATAAATTTGTCTATAGGACCTGAAAAACCGATGATAGAAGAGTTTACTTTGCTCATGCTTTAAAAACGACAAATTAAAATAGCCCTTTTTTGAGATATTTAAGTCTTTGTAGTAAGCGATGGTATAATACTATTTTTGTACTTAAATTGCCATTCTAATGCGTTCTGCACAGTATGATTTATTATTTCTTTTATATTCATCAGTATAAAATTTCGTTATTTTACTCCTACGCTTAAATTAAGAAAATTTGATATGAATCATACTCGCTGGCTATCCATCATCTATTTCGATTAATTATAAATTATAGAGCTTCGCTATTGCATTGCACACAGCTGGTATCTATTAAAATGAGACGTATATCTAATTAGAAAGGTAATTGTAAAACATTTCATTTCTGATAGATGGATAACATTGATTCGCAAATATACACATCATCCTAGCGACATAATAATGCATCATCAGCGACGCACATTTATCGAATGCTGATGTAATAACGGTAGATCAATGTGGATTTCAATGCTGCTCAGTTGATTGTAAAAAAGTCGCATACAAATCCCAAGCAAATCACTACGCCGAGAATAAAGAGGCTCGAATCCCCATCAAACATTGAAAAGTAATCGAGTACGTCTTGCGCCCACGTTGCCTCTCTCTCTCTCTCTCTCTCTCTCTCTCTCTCTCTCTCTCTCTGTTTTTTTTATCGATGTTCAGCATAATCCGCGTCGGTGCTCGGAAGCGTGCATCCGCGAAATCTTGAAGCTGGATTTGCCGGGGTGTGCGGAACGAGATGTGCTCGAAAGCCACTCGGCAACGGTGGATACACACACACACACACTGCCGCCGGGAGGCTGGAGGTATAGTATAACACACACAAGCCGGACGGTCGCACTCGAGAGGCTTCAGCGCGCGACGGGAGGCCTCGCCATTGTGCGCCTCCGTGTATGCCTTCTGGTTATTTTAAGCCGAGTTTCGACGGGATACACCTTCATTTTCGCGAGGGAAAGGCTGCCGGAAGCGCGCGACGGATTTTTTTCAGCTCGCGCTAAAGCTAGGCATTTTTAACGGCCGATTCTGAATCGCATCCGCCTGTTTTGTTCGCCGGGGGATTGGCCCGTAAATTAGACGCTTTGTGCTCTCGAGCAGGAAATTATGAAATCGCATTTTACGAAAGTCTGCCGAAGGTTCGTTATTTCTGGGCGAATTGTTTATCGCCGCAATCTGCCTGCTTTCGTGCACTGCGATACAAATCGAGATTAAATAATGGCGACCTTTCCCTGTTTCAATTCAAGATGAAATAAAGGTGACCTTCTTATGCGTAATTTGTAAAAATCAAAGTATTATTAACCAGGTGGAAAGCGGTTGTTTGTTGTGGTGAAAAATGTGATTTTACCGTAAATATAAAAGTAGCGCACTTGTGGCCAATTTATTTATGGAATGATAAAATCCGCTTTTAACCTGATTTTTTCTGCCAGGAATAAATTTAATGCGAAATACATTCTAAATTTATGCTGTTTTAAAAAAAATGTGCTTTAATTCACTTCAAAATAATAATATACATATATAATCAAAGAATAAATTCCTTCTAGATTATAAATAAAAGCCTGCCTTAATGAACGCCGGGCTATATAGTAAATCTGTCAGATTTACAGATTTTACGTTGCCTCCAAATTTACAGAGTTTGATATTACTCACTTCAATATACATCCTCTAATAAGTGGAATAGTTGTGAGTCAGGAAACGAAATTTTGGTGCTTGATTAACATTATGTTAATAAACAAACTTAATATTTTTCGTAACTTTTAAACGCGCGAGACTAATGTATATTAAACGCGAACTAGAAAATTTACTCTAGGGAATTTAACGCAAACAAATTCAATTAGAACCGTCAGTAAGAATTTGATATTTAACGCCGCATTCTTGTTAACGAGAATAATAGATCAATTTATCGGGAAAAAGGCGTTTAGCATTTGAAATTCGAATCGTGCTTTTGACGTGCATATTTTCACGGCGAACTAGAAATCGACTGGTTCGACGCGCGAAATCCCAATGTCGATTTGACGCACTAAAATCCAATTGGCCGAATTAAGAGTCATTATGAGGGAGGCTGTCGGTTACCGCGGCAAAGCTCGCCCAGGACAAACCCGGTGTTTGTTAATTATTCTGATTAGAGGCATTGTCGGCGCGCGCTTAATGTTTGTATATGAACATTGGCGAGTGTATAACAAATGGAAATCGGCAGTCGCCGATTATCTCCCCGTCGACATATAGAGATAGAGCGAAACTCTCATTATTGTGAAATTTATTGTGCACTTTATCCCACGCATAGCACGGGCCTCTCAAACATTTATTGAGGCATTAGCCACTGCGAGCGCATCGTACTGCTTCATAAAATGCGTCCAATACACGGCGGTAAATTTCTTTTATTGATTGTTTCATTTAAAATCTCAATTCCTTTGAAAAATACACTTAGCTTTTATTTTAGAATTTATAAGTCTTAGGAGTAAAGAATATCTACATCATTTATATAAGTGTTTACAAATTACTTTTCTTAAAAACTATTCTTGAATAATAAAAGTTGATCTGTGTGTCAATTAATAAAATTATGAATTCTCATTTATTCTGTATTTAATCTACAAATTAAATGTTAATTGAACAAGAAATATTATTGGAAAATATCTCAGATCTGAAGATGGTGACAAAAAAAAAATAATGACTCGTAGTGACTAATCTAAGAAAATTACATCGAGTGCAATTAAGCACATAGAAAAAGAATTATAAATTCAAAAAATAATTATTATTTTGAGGACAATCCTTGCTTTTATCAGTACCACCTTTAATATTGGATTGTTTGCAAGGTTTTGCTAATGCTTCATCATCACTCAAATTGATATTGTGTTTGATTAATTTGATAGTTGACGATAATGACATATAGGCACCTGTACCTAATAAATTCTCACGCTGAAAATGATCGAAATAGCAGTAGTAATTATAGCCAGCGGTAATGATAAATGCTAAGTACTTTTACATTAATCGCAATGTTGCGACGTCGCAAAATAATCAAATTGGCCGCTGCACATCGGCCAGTTCAATTACTGGACAATCAATCATTATCCCCCGGGTTGATGTAAGCCCACTTCCAGATTTTTATTGTTGCACTTCACTTTAATCAACAAGTAACCGTGAAACTCCCCCCCCCCCACTCCTCGGATTTTAATGAACTCGTAAAAGGCCGTCCTCGATATTACCAGGTGGTTTTTCATCGTAAGCCCGACGCTTTCGTCAGGGTAATTTAATTAACGAACAGTGAATCCAGAGGGGCGGCAATTAAACGTCGTTATTGTTTGCGCAAACGCGACGAATTCCGAGGGCGTAAAATTTTTGCCCCTACGCCCCATACTCTCTTCCCTCCTCTCTTTCTCTCGAGTGCTCCAAAGTCGTAATTATGTAATTCAGTCGCTTTCAGCGTGCTTTCGGAGGCACTAATTAAATTCCCGGCAATACTTTGAAAAGACGTTTGAAGATGGATTACAAAGGGCTAAGCCACGCCGGCACACGTCCCCCCTGCATTCCTTTTACGAGGCTCGCGCACGCTCGACCGGACCTTTTTCTCCCCGGCGCCGTGCTTTTTCCTCTCGCTCGGCTACGTGCATTTTCTGCTGCAATAATTCTGCTTTAATTCGCTTCCGCGTCTGATGAAGAGACTCGGGCGAACTTTTTCGAGGAATCTTTCGAGGAATTTCACGTCTGTTTATCAAGAGCTGCCCGCGGAACGTTTAACGTTGAAACTTTTTGCACCTTGTTTTTGCCTCTGAAATGAATGAACTGGCGAGTTTTTCGAGATGAAACCTCGCCGCGGGATAAGTGCTTTCGATATAATTAAAAACGGAGTCTTCCCTCGGCCTTGATGCACGTACCTCACGGGGATGAAATATTTTCACGGGCAAACTTGCGTGCACTTTATTCTAGATTTATTAACATAAATTTCATTTCAAACTTGTTATTGCACGATTAACGTTTACACAGTAAAAACGTGGAAAAAAAAATTATAGTTGTTACGGATTGTATCCGTAGCGTCAGGACCTCTTTAATACTCAGCAATTTCGATGATGAAACGCTGACACAAGGTGGTCACTTTTGGGGGAACTCAAAAGTGGACCAACAGTCAGTATAAAAGACGGACACGCAAATCAATCGGGGCCCTAATCCGCTCTGATACGTACGGACTCGCGACGCGGACGGATCTCTCTCAAAAGCTCGAACTGACAAGAATATACACAAGTATTTACGTAGAAACAGCGGTGTCGTTATTAATTATAACCCCTCCTGCGCGATAAACTCGTTGGGTCTCGATCCGGCGAAGTAAGTCATACACTATACTCGTTTTGTAACAATAGTAAAGTTTAGATAATATTTGTAATGTTTATTACATTTTACGACCCTTCTTTCTTCTTCCCCGTGTATACGTGCGAATAAAGAGTAAACAATTCAAAAAAGGTCTTTCTTATCTCCTCTGAGAATAAAAAAAATTTCAACTAGAAACACTCGTGATAAAAAGTAGTACAGCAATATCAGGTGAACTTTCGATTCTCGTGGATCAATTTTTTTGTACTGAAGCACGATGAGAAGAGTATTGGAGCGGCTTCGCTTTCGGCGGCGAAAACAGCTACGCGGGGAATTGATGAACGTCCGGAATTCCGATATCAAACGCGACGAGAGTGCGGGAACTTGCCGTTGACTAGGGGAGTCGGGGGGGGGGGGGGGCGAAGCGAGAGAAAGAGAGAGCAAAAAAAAAGCGAGAGAGAGAGAGAGAGAGAGAGAGAGCAGAGCCCGATAGCAGGTAGTTTCTGGCCGAGCATCTCTCGCATTCCGTCGCTCGTGGAAGCCGAGCCCCGTTCTCTCTCTCTCTCTTTTCCTCCGTAAATCAGAGACATATTTCTCTCCGGGCTGGCGCGAGAGCGACTGTCGCCATTCGGCCTCCCCCGGATCGTTTTACTTGCAAATGCAATCGCTAAGAGGAGGGCGCCAGCCACGATCGCCTCCCTCGCGTCTCGCCTTCCCGTAACGGGGAATACGACCTTCTCCCCGCCCACGCCCCCCCTACGCCTTAAGGGATCTCTATCTCTGCCGTATATACCGCGGGCCTGGGAGGTGAGCGCGTGCAGCCGGAAAGCGCGATATGATCTCCCTGCGCGTGTCACCTGAATCAAAGAATCGCACCGCACCGTATACTCCGTCCCTGCAGTAGTCGTTTATTTTTTCCTCCTCTTCTTCTCTCTGTGTTCGACTCTTCTCCCCCTGCACGAGTCTGTCGCACGCCCCGCGGAAGCGTTTCTTATTCCTTGACTAATGTTCAAAGTAATGGGGGCAGCTTTCGCGCGGTTTCTGTTTTGCTCACGGCGCGCGCGCTTCCAGGAATGGCTCGTTGGAAATTTGCCGCTGCTTTTGTTTGCGGCATCGCGTTGTTCGAGCTTTTTTTTCCCGTGGTGGTATGCCTTCTTAATGCTGGCGGTAAATATTGTTTAATGCTCATCTTTTTTGTAACATCTACTGGGTAATATCATTTTTTCCGGATAGCATTCACTGACTCGTAAATTATCTTAGTGGTTTTTAGTGAAGTTTGTGTGCATGCACGAACGTCTTTGAAGCAGCATTCATCGCAGATGAATAGCTGTTGATGATTGTATATTATCTCTAAATATTGTACGTGAAATAGTATTTGCGTAACATTCGTAACTTAAATGCTTTAATGGAGTGATATTTTTTTACGAAGTTTGTAAAAACAGAATTTTTATTTCAACAAAATATTGTTGGAATATAGTTATTTAAGCTACAAGGGCGTAAAGAGTTTCTTCTCGTACGAGTCACCGGACGAGTGCGTTTTCGCGTCTTTACACACTCGTTTCTAGTGCGCAGTGCGTAAAGAAGACGTACAGTAAAATTGAATAAAAGACACTAAAAATTAGTGAAACCTGCTCTACTAATCATCAACTTACCGTAGCCCGTGCACCTATATTTTACTTCACTTTTCACAAATTTCAAATTTATATATTTTTGTTAAAATTTAGTGGTAAGTATGCGTAAAGATTTTT
>JAXIUT010007073.1:10692-23898 GCA_035586675.1 Eurytoma californica
CCCCCCCCCCCCCCCCCCCCCCCCCCCCCCCCCCCCCCCCCCCCCCCCCCCCCCCCCCCCCCCCCCCCCGCCCGGCTTCGTGCCGCGAATATCGCCAAGTCGATGGGGGGAAAAACGGGTGCGCGCCGGCGGGCTGCCGCTAATCAAGCCGCCGCACCACACAAATGTTAACGCAGCCGCGCTGCGAGCCCGAGCTTTGAGGATGTGCTGCCCTGGCCGTGTGTGCGCAGAGAGAGAGAGGGAGGGAGTGCGCTCGGTCGCGGCGAGCAGTCCCTTTGACGCGGCGAACGGACAACACCGGCACCCGATCCCATCCCCGGCCCTTTCGTGCGCGCGCGCCTCGGTTTATCTTGACTTCTGAGTCTGTCAGCGAAAATCCTTACGGGCAAACATCTAGGGCTCGCTTCTTTTTTTTTTCGTTTGGGTAGATTGCTTCCGTTTGTAATGTTCCGTTAATTAAAATTTACGCTTTCGCTGCGTTGGAATTCTAATTTATGGAATGGGTTTAAACGGGAGCGCAGTATGTTATGAGCAAAGTAATTGAATAAATATTTTCTACGAGACTCGTCAAGTTGGACTGCTAGCTTAAACATGACAAAGTATTTTGTGTAAAAAAAGAAATTTGTTTTGGAATCGGTAGGTTATTTTGCAAGTATTTGGCTGACCGAACTCGTCTGTTTCTACTTATGCGAATCAACATAGAGAAAATCAATTTGGTTTTGTTTAATAATTTTCTCCCCAATCAGAGTTTTTTTATTTTTAATTTTAATCTATTTTCTTCTCAAAAAATTCTTGCAAATAAAACAAAAATATTTTGTTTGTACATTAGAAGTGTAATATGCATATTTCTAATTAAAGACAAAGAGATATTTAACGACATTTAGATCTTTATAAAGGATACATTTAGTTAGTCGTTACAACTTTAAATGTTCCTTTCACGTTACCTCGAAGCTAAAAAGTAAGTTCCCTCGCATTAAAAGAACCTCCTTTTCATCAGAGCTTTGCTCGCCTAAGGTAAATTTTCGCACAGCTCGTAGGTAACTTATATAAAAAATTGTTTCCTCATAGCCCCTCCGCGGAAAATTGCCTGATGCGTGGAAGTGCAGCAGACCGAACTTCGCCATAAAGGTGGGATTCGCTTGCACCGGGCGCTTTCCAAACTTTATATGGCCGACTCCGAGGCTTCTTGGCGCGAGCTTTTGAATTCGAAAAGTTAAAGAGCGTTTTTTTCGAAGTTCCCCGAGGGGAACACTCGATAAGCGACGATAAAAAAGTCGAATGGAGGGTCAAACTTTTTCAAGTAATTTTTTTTTAAATTTTTTTCTACTCGCAGCGATCAAATTTTTGCCGCGTCAAATGGAATAAAAGAGGGGGAAAAAAGAGAAAAGCCAGCAATCGCGAACAAAGCGCAATTTTATTAGTTCCAAAAATGCACATTTTTACAAAATTTCACTGCGTCATCAATGGATTACGCACTATTCACATACCTCATCTTTTTTTTGCGAAAATGAATACACAGTGTTTGTACACTACGTCGTTATTCCCGACTTTTTCCAGCGAGCGCAACAAATAATTAGAACATAAGTGCGCCTTACATTTCGCCGACGATATAAAATCGGCCAAACCCGCTTTTAATTAACGCACGCACCGCCCCGGTAGTCGGCGACTTTACGAAATACTCGTCGCGCCGGCATAGTAATTACGAAATGAGCGGCTCGCCCGCGCGTGCGCCGGCGTCGCTTTAATAACGCGCCCTCGTAAACGCGGTCACGCAGCGTCGGCCGGGTCCATCAGCCGGGGCCGCACGCCCTCGCACATCTTCGTCCCGTTAATAAATAAAGGCGCACTCCGTCTTCCTCGCGCTGCGCCTTCCTTCCCGCCCCTCGCGGGCAATTACTCGACGCAGCGCGCGATTCCGCGAAATAAATAACGCTTCGTCATAAATGTTTCAGGCGCTCGTGCGCGCAATTTCTTTCGGCGCGAAATGAACGCGCAAAACTTTGGACGAGGGGGGAGTGGCTTTTCCGATGTTTAATGCCTTTGTGCATCGCCTAGTGAGCAAGAAAGCTGACTGTTGTTTGAGGAGGAATTCTGCGAGATCAATTATTACTTACATCCGCTCCGCGGCGATCTATCGCTTTTAGTTTTTAAAAGGTACGACTGTTTTGTAAAGACGATTTTGAAGGAATAACTTTTGCGTTACAAGACAAATTTATTTTTTATTTATTTAATAGACTGTGATCCTATTCTTACCATGAAAAACTTTAAAAATGTTTAATGTTCAGTCAGACTGCACGAGAAATTTTGAAATCAATGTCTCGCATTATCCGTCTGTTACTACTTACGTGTATTAGTCTAAGTCTGATGCAATGTTTTGCAGCATACGATATTTTCGTAATTAATTTATTTCGTTCAAAGAGAGCAATTTATTTAATTAACGCTTTTTATACACTACATGGAGTATAATAATTTTAGTATGTTTATCTAACAAATACAATGAGGGTTCACACGTCACATGTTCCATAATATTGATTTCATTTTTTTTCTGTGACATAGAATTGCATTATTTTTGTAAATTAAAAAAAATGTTCTAAATAAAAATCGCAAAATTTAAAAGAAAAGCTAACAAGTAAAAAAAATATTTTATATTCACTAATAACTAAAATGCAGTAATAATTACATTTGCAGTATTTACTAGTATAAAAATGTTTAAAAAAAATCACAAAGTCATTTCACGAAGGTAATCGAAATAAATTGAAAAATCCCTTAAAAAATCGCAAATAAAACGATTGCTCTATACTCCGCAATAATAATAAAAATTCATAACTTCACTCTGTACAGCCCATTCGAGAGCTCGTTCAATTAATTGTTCCACGCATAGTGAACCCTCATAATCGAGCGTCCGCCGGCAAAAAAAAAAGTGAGAAAACCGCTAGTGATTGATTCATTCCAATTTTATTCCATCTCTTTTGCCGCGAGTAAAGAGCGAAAGTACGCGCATAAAACATCGAGATGGCACATTTTATAACGTGCACAAATGAAGTTTTTTTTTTGGGTAACAATCGAAAAACATTTGTTTGAAACGTGCGCGATTAGGAGGCTAGAAATTTACTGCTCGTTATGACCAGTATTTTAACGTACCGTGAGTTCGCATACGGTAAAAAATTCCCATGAAACGCAACCCCGGCGAAAATTCAATGCGTCGATTTCCCACTGGTGAAGTATGAAAGTAAAGTTGGAGAAAAACTTTCCGCTGGCAATGGCTCGATCGAAAGCACTACCCAGAGCTGAAATTTTTCATACCGTTTTTTTGGGAGGCAGGCGCTCAGGGCTGTTCGCAATCAGCCATCATTTTTTATTTAGAAAATTCAAAATAGGAAGCTCTGTTATTTGAAAAAAATATCGCTCGTGAAAAACTAGGAGAGTAAATTTAAATAATTCTTGATGTACACGCTGCCCTGAGTATCAATTCAACCGGTAACTGAACCTCGGTATTAGTTCCATCAATACTTCGACTGACCGAACTCGTTTTCATACAGTTTTCCAATAAAAATAAAACGCTACAATAAATAAAAGGTTTAATTCAATACTCCGCACTGAGAGAAAAAAATGCAGTCGATTCGACTATGAGCAAATTGTTTCAAACACTAAGTAATAACTACTATGCAGACATTTAAACAATATATACTGCAGGAAATTTGACACCGCGTGGTTTAATTTCAGAAAGTGCAGTTTGTACTGAAACACTGTACGTTTCATTCATTTCGCGATCCGCCTAAAAATTCTGCTATTATTAAAATTTGAAACAGTCTAACAAAGCAGTGCTAAATAAAAGAATATCACGGGGCACGTATTAAATTACGGTATTCCGAGGTAAAAAAGCGAAGTCCACCGAGAGCCCAGTCCTCAGCAGGCTCAATTCACCAGCCGTGAAAATGCTCGAAACGCCGGAGGTCCATTAGTCGGTGGGCTCGCGCTGTATATTTCTTCTTCAACCTTTCCACCTCTAGCCGGGTCCCCGTGTTTTGACGCTCACTCGAGCTAATGAAAAATAAGAGCCGGGCAACATTTCCCGCTTCCTCGGGTTACTCGCCTTATCAGCACGGCGGAGTTGATTGATTCATGCCGTACGTTTTCGGCCCATTGGGATAGCGTTCGATTTTAGAGCCGCCTTTTGTTCGACCCGATTTTATCTGCTCGGGTGTACCGGTCGTTAGCGAAACTGTTGATTTTTTCCCCGCTTTTTTTTTCGCGCGGCGATAACGAAAATTCGCTCGTTCTATAATCAAAATGTGGAGGTTCAGCTTCGGTAAAAGCTGATGAAAATGTGAGTTTCAATAACTAGAGGTGGAAAACGAACTTGATGGAGATAAAAAAAAATGCTGCAGCTTTTGGCAAAACTTCCATTTTGATGTTACAGTAATTTATGTAGTCGTTGCTGTCATCCATAGAGGACAAAATTACTTTGCATTATAATCTACTCGTAACATCAGTCATTAATTTAGTTTTATGACTGCAATAAATTACTGGGCATCAGAATATTTTTTTAACTGCCTTTACGTGACTTTATTTGAATGTCTTTTTTCGTATTTTTTCAAATTTTAGTTATAAATGTGACTATTTGTATTTTATGTGTTTTGTAAAAAACAGGAATTACTTTATTTCTTTTTTTATCTTGTTTGTTTTTAATAGCAATTATTGATCAAATGTATATTACTTTGACTATAATTCTGTAGATGATTTAATAAAATATAAAAAAACATTATATTTGCATTAAAATAAAACTTTATTATTGGAAAAAATGCATAATATTTCATAAAAAGTATTTATGTAGAAACAGACAGATGCGGTAATACGTGTTCTAAATTTTCTTTTAATTTTCTTAGAAGATTTAATGAAATTTAAGAAACATTCTCATTAAAATAAGACTCAGTAATTGGATGAAATTCATAGCATTTCATAAAAATATGTAAGTAGAAACAGACAAATGCGGTAAGACATGTTCTAAATTTTTCTTTGAAGTGAAAGAATTCATTTTTTTTTTTAAACAAACATTTTTTCTCGCTGCAGATCATAAATACTCCAAACAAAAATTCAATCATTTACCAAAAACGGCTTTGAAAAAAATTTCGAACTTGCGCTCGTGCTATTCAAAAAAGCCACGAAGTTATCGAGTGCAAACATAATTTCGAAATTGCCGGCCGCGCAAAGCTAACTGCAAACCGATTAACCGGCAGTTCCTAGAAAAGTCCGGCCATGCAAAGCGATGAAAGATACAGTCCGAGGCATTGAGCTGTCGGCCGGCTGGGCGAGGGCGGTGCGGGCCTGCATTATGAACGGCGCGGCCGCGTGTAAATAACGAATACGAGGGGGTCGCGGCTCATTGATCCCTCGGCGGGGCGCGCGATGCCGCCGCGGCCGGGCCCACCTCAAAGGGGAGAATCGGAAATACTCGTCAGCCCGACCGGCGGATTGACGGGCCGAGATTGGCGCGGCCGGATTAGCCCCGTCGATCAGCCGAGACGTGATACAATTATGCGCGTAATTTCGCAAGATACGACTGGCGCTCGCTTTTATCCTGCGACTTGTAGGGATCACTTCTTTTTTAATCGAGTCCGCTAAAATTGCCTGCTGGATGGAACAAACTTCATCTTCTGTGTATTTTAACTTAATTATCATGCTATAAACAATGTAAGCAAAGCTTCTCCATGAAAAGCTTAAACATTATTTCTCAGAAATTTAATTAAAAGGAATACATAAAATTATAGGCTGCTCTCAGCTACTACGTCTGCGATTTTATTTTCAACTAAAAATTTTGTAGGATTATTTATTATTGTGTTACCTTTTTATCGTTATGTTAAAAGTTATAATTATATAATATTAAGAGAGGATGCTTTCGGCTGGTGCACTTGCTAATTAATTAAATTACCCTGGCTTTTGCATTAATTCATCATAATCACTAAAATCTGCTTTAAATCAAGCCAAATGAATGTAATAATCTGTCTCTCTGTATCTTCCTATAAAATAGCTCTTTTAATTAATTAAGTAAATTTTCCACTGATATAATTTATTACCGCATTTGATTTAGTGGATTTGCACATCTTCTATTTAATCGCACCAAAGAAGATCGACACACATAGCAGCGATTCGATAACAGTACGGACATTTTAATATTGGTATTATTTCAACATTCAATAAATCCGACAATCAATCCGTGTCATTGAAATCAACGCATTGTACTGGATCTTTTGAAAATACACAATAATGTTTAGACCATCAATACTCGGAACTTTCACTTCACTTGTACAGCAGCATAATTCGCTGAGCCAATTTTCAATAGCCGCCCTACGAATAAACATTACCCCCAATAAATTAACTTTAAACGGGCCGCGGATCTCGGAAAACTGAGTAATTCTTCAATTTCCGCGAAATACGCATTCGCTCGAATAATTAAGAGAAAAATCGGGGATACGCACAAAAGCCGGCGGCGAGCGTTGAAATATCCGCGGCTCGGCCGAAAATGAACGAACGGCTCCAAGATAATGAGAGAGCGGGCCCCTTGCCCTGGCGCGCCCGCGAGCTTAGCGCGGATAACGCGGAAGCCGGGCATTTTCCATTACTGCGCGCCCGGGCGCGCTGCGAAATAATTAACTAATGGTCTAATGAAGGCACGCTTCAGAAAATTCGGCGATAGATTTCAACGGGCGCAAATTGTACGCCGTCCGCCCCGTCATTATTATCGTTATCACGCCCACCTTTCCGCAATTATAATTATAATTATAATCATCGGCGTGCCGGGGGACGTCATCGACGTCGTTATATTGACGAGGACTGTTGAGGACACTCCACTTTATTCCTTTCTTAACTTTATAGTAATCTTTTTTTTACGGCAGAGGAATCGAAGAGAGCGCGACGTGCGTACTTCGGGAAAATGGGACGAGTGTCGACCGAGGGCTTCTTATTAAATTTATAATGACGGGCTTAACGCTTCATTGTTTTTTTTTTCGTCGCCAATTTTTTTTTTCTTCTTTTTTTTATTATTAGCGGGGAATTGGGTCGAGGAGTACGCCGAGGGAGGAGCTTGAGTAACGAAGGCGCTAGAAAGAAAATAAAAGTGGATGCGATTTTTAGACCGCTGAAGGCCTTTATCGGCTTTTCGCCGTTGCAGGACGTAGACTACTCGGTCATTTTCCTTTTTTTTTTTTTTTTTTTTTTGTCGAGTGATCCTGAAAAATAAGGAGCCGCAGGTAATTGACCGCAACGCTTTGGTGTAAATAATTGTTATCTTGAAGAAGCTCAAGTCTTTATAAAAGAAGTTAAATTTATTAAAAGGAAAAAATAATTCAGGTGATATTTTCTAATCAATAATTATCATAAACTAATGTAAGTAAAAATGACTCTGATCATAAATTCAGTAAAAAGTTACCAGTTTAAATTAAGCATGTAATATGTATAATTATGTAAATTAGCAAAATTAACAGTCTTATCTGAAGGCGAAGTAGAAAAAACTCAATTCAAAACAAGCGGCTGACTTAACTCGTATGTTACTACTTACCCTTGTATTAAAGTTAAACAATTCTGCATAAATATTTTTCAGATCTTAAATTTGATGCTTACAAATAATATTATAAAAGAAGATAAATTTCTTGTTACAAAGGAAAATTAATTCAAATAATGTTTTATAATCAATAATTTTGTAAATGGATATTAACCCACTGTAAGTACAGAGGATTATGTTTACAAATTCAGTGATAAATTAAGGGTTAAAACTAATCATATAATAGAGTTAAATGTGTAAAATAAAAGAGTAACATTTTTATCTGAAGGCGAAGTAGCAAAACTCGACTAAAAGCAAGTGTCTGGCCAAACTCGCATATTACTACTTACTTGTACATTAACAAACTTTGGTCCCTTCTTACGTTAAACATATGGACGTAAATATTTTTCAGAACTAAATTTTTAATACTTACGAATAATATAGGACACTGAAGTGCCTCTAATGCACTTCAAAGTGAAATTGAAATTTTTAGCACTGTTTTCATTGCAGCTGCATTTTCATGAAATTTACTACGGTGTATCCGTTGACCCTAGTTATCCCCCGTAACGAAACAATAAATTTTCAATCGCATCGATTTAAAATACCACCGGCAGTTTTAGCCTTCACTGTGCGAGACAAACGAGAAGCAGGCATTGAATCGCACTGTCGCGGCGTAACGGAGCGGATCTAGAAGTCGCGACGGAGAAAAGGCAGGGAGATTCGCGCGCGTGGATACACAAAGGCCCGGCGGCGCTCTCACAATGAGCGCCCCCCGTCGTTAATGGCGCGGCGCGCGCGTAATTCATTTACGATTCGGCCAGTTATCCGCATCGGCCAAAAGATTCGACCTGAAATTCATACCCTCCCTCCCCGCGCTCACCCCACCTCCCCCAGCGGGTCGCTGCCGGCGATTCGTCGTTTATTGTCCCCCGCGCTCGCTCCCCGGCCGACGTTTTAATTGCTCGCCGGGAAATTGAGAGGAAGGATTTGCAAGCTTTCGATTATCATTGTTATTTGCGCGAGCGTTTTATGCCGGCGCGCGCGTCGCTTGATTTTCGCTGGGAGATTCCGACCGGTCTGTTTGATAATCAAGCGCGTTTGTTTTGACGGCGCCACCCAACCCGGTGGAAGGAAAAAGGGATATTATTAAATGAATCTTGGATTGAATTGCTTTTAGTGCTATGATCGTTTAATCAGACATTGTTGTCGTCGGTGAAAAATTAATGCTCTTTCATGCGTTCGCTAGAAAATTAACACAAATATAGTCAGCGATTTAACTTTATTTGTTTAATTTTTCAATTAAATGTTCACTTAAAACAATTTTTCATTCATTTTCTGACGATAAATATAAAAATTGCTTGAAAAAATGTAATATTATAATAAATCAATAATTCTGTAGAAGTGGATATTTTTATTTTAAATTTAAAATAGTGTTACTATGTCTTTCATTAAGAAATGATACTGAAATATAGGATTACCAAGATTCAACCAACATCAAAGTAGCTCCTGCTTCCGTTCGCCAATCAAATAGCACATTACATTGAAATTTACCACTCGTACTTGAAAATCAAATTTAAGAAAAAGTAATACAACAGCATTAAACTTTTCAGTTCGTGATTCTCCACAATCATAAAGCAATACTCAGTTGAACTAAAATTAATAGGGGAGAAAAAAAATATAAACGATTAAATTAAATTCCCCACGGTAACTAACACGCGTGCAAGCGTCACGAGGGTTGGGTAGGGCATAAAAAATGCACGGCGAAACATCAACCGGCGTAAGCGATCAATCACGAGGCGCGGAGCGAACAATACACGCGGCGCAAATCCCCCACGCGAGCGGCCAATTATTATCAACGTCAGAGCCAAAAAACTTCGGCCGGCCGAAAAAGTGCGCCGGGCCGCGCGCACTCGTTTTCCCTCCTCGCCCAGGGGGGGTGAGCGCGGATACGGGCGACGGCGGCGTCTTGGAAGAAAGCCGGGTAAGGGCGGCCCCCTCGACGGGCGGGGGTGGAGGCGCTTGATGGATGAGGCGGGCGCCGCGGAGATTCCACCGGCACGGCCGGAAGATAAAGGCGTCTCGCTCGCGGGGCTCAAAAGTAAATACATTTACGTAGCGCCGGCCCCGCGCGCGATGCTTAATAACGTCGTTAGGGCGCCGCCGCGATTTCGCCCCCCGGGAGAATTTGCAAATTCCGGCCGTGACGTTTTCTTGTTTCATTCTTCCACTTTTCTTTTTTTTTCAATTTCTCTTTTGGACGTTTCATTTTTCCGGCATTGACGAAGGTGTGTGCTCTCGGAGGATTGATCGATGCCGCTCTGTTAAATGGGGTGTTTGAATTGATTTTTTACGGAGCCGTGCTTTCACGAAACGAGTTATCAATTCGCGGATTGTATAATACGTTTAAAGTAAAATATTAACGCTATTATTCTTTGAGTTAACAATTTAAGCACAGAAATATTTTTGCCCTCTTTTAATAAGCGGATGCTTTCGAGACGTAAAAGGTAGAATCAAGCTTTGAAAAAGCGGTGGTATTACGGCGGGTAAGAGGCGGAATTAAGCGCCGAGATTACCTACGAATGGGGTTCGTACATCTTTGTTGAGATTTTCATAGCGAAACATGCTCGCGTTTACTTTATTGTTAAATGAAAAGGCGAGAGGAAGAAGTACCGCGCATTTTCTTCAGATGAAATATTCAATATTTCAATGAAGGAAGCGTCGCTTTAATTAATTGCGAGCAGAAAGAGAAAATGTTTGCGCGCAAGGAAATCGACGTAAGTGCCGAGGCCAACAAGAAGCAATCGCAGCCCGCATCCTTGAACGGGAACGAAACGGCGGCACTGCTCCCTCGGATGCATCGCTCGCCTACGCACAGCGTCGCCGCGGTAAAGTAAAACAAAAACGGCATCGAATGCGCCGGGGGCTTGTAAGCACGCGCAAAGATCGCGGGAATATCGGGAAAAGCGGGAGACGCTATTTACCCTTCGGAAGATTTTAATTAATTGATGATGGGTCTGGGCAAACATCTCGTCCCGAACGGAGGAGAGAGGAAGCCAGATGCCGCGAAGTCGGCGGGCGCCTCCTCGGATTCCTCGCTATTTTGGCGTAATTAAATCGGTCGAATGATACTTTTTGCCGGGATGTTAACCGAGCAGCGCTAACTCCTTCTCGGAAAGTGGAGCGCCGATTGAAAATCGAGAATTGACTAAATCAAATTACCAGAAATAAGTCTGCGGATTGCAATAAGTCACTCTCCGGTTCTCAAGCATTTTTGCTGATTGCGTAGTAGCATTAGAATTCATTAATTTTGCAAAATTTGTAAGTAGTATGTTCGTTAGCTCTAGTTTCGATTTATCTATTTTATACCGTTATCATTGATTTCTCGAGTGGCTTAGAGTCTTCATTAATTTTGCTACATGTCTCGAATTGAGTTTTATCTACTTTCTATTATTAAGTTACATCAGGTTAGCTATAATTAGAAAAGCTTTAATAACGTTTATCAGAAAACTTCTAAAATTACTCTGACATAAAGAAAGTATAAAAAAATTAAGAAAAATGAAGAGAGGCAATAAGTAAACTTTATAGGAAGCAATTCTGTCAATATTCTTCAAATCAAAGCTTTAAAATAAAAAAAATTTTATTCCCTCAGGAGTAGTTTTCTGTAAAATTTCCTAGGACTTGTAAAATTTCTCAGATTTCTAATCAATTTTAAAAGAAACTATCTTAATTTTACTGAAAACTATTACAATTTTCAGTAGAACTTTATTTTCTCCCTGTAGGTGTACTAATTGATCAACTTTTTCCTCTTTTTTCAAAAAAAAAGATCATAAAAACCGAGTGTGCAAATAACCGCAGAATTGCTGTTTCCTTTGCCACGGTCAGTCGAATATTTTTCATTAAATTTGAGCGGCAATTTGTAGATACACCCGGGCCGCGCGACGGATTGAAATCAATTCGCCGCGTGTGCGCACGGCGCGAAGGTGGGCGTCGCAAAAACACAGTCCCGTACAAATTACAGCGTAAGCGGGTGCTCGCCGCGCGCCGGTGACACGGCGCAATTAAATTCCGATGCCCGGGGAGGGAAAAAAACGCACGAACAGCGCTCAATTCCATCGGCGCGCCCGGGACGCGCCCACTTAATTCCGTCGCATCTAAATGCAAAAGAGCGGCCGGCCGCACACGGCCCGGCGACCGAAGTAGAGACCTGGTCCATCGTCATTTTTAGGCGGAAATCGAAGTGGATCGCCCAATTTATGCGGCGAGGCGGAGTGCACCCGCGCGCGCGGCTCATTATGTAACGGCGAGATTTTGTTTGCTCGCGGGAGCTACGTGAATGGAGTATTAATCGAGTGGAAAAATTCTGTTTACCGCTGATGCTTTTCGCGTTGATTAATGTGATGTAAATGAACGTTTGGTACTAATTATTCCTGGATGCATAAAGCTGTAATAAAAGCTTCAAAAGTACTGTTTTACTTGTTTTTTTTCGCAGGAAATCACGTTTATTTTGAATTCGGTATACTTTAATTACTCAGTTTAATTATTCCCTCAGTATTTTACACCGACTCAACGGCAACTTTGTAATAGATTATAAGCACGGTAATAGTTATGACTTTTGTGAAACATACGGACGTTAATAACTGAAATACCGGCTTTTCGAACAGAGATTACCAATCGTTGCTACTAAACAATTGAATTACTTATTTCCCTTCAATCCTCTATTTATTCCTGAAAGATAAACTTCTATTCAAAATAATCGATTATTTTCCAGTGTATTTAATCATTGATATATTAGATAACTGTTTAATTTATTTCAATTTTCTTTTTCAATTATTCGTATTCTATAAATCGGCAAGTGTCCATCACTCGTAATCTAAAATCCTCTACATTTTCCAACAAAACTGAAAATCAATTTCATATCCCCGCGTAACCCGAAAAAGTATATCATTCGGCAAAAAGCAACGATTCCATCAACCTTCTCTCTTTCTCTCTCCAGTCCCCGCCAACGTTTCTTCATTATACCGTTTGAAAAAAAAGCTCCGTCCACCAGCACTCGAACCTGCCGATAAGCGGTTTATCGGTCCGTCTTTATCGCGGGCCCCTCCGCGGATCAATCGCCATTGTGGCCGGCGCGCGAATTCCGATTCCGTTGGAAAAGGTCGCGTGACGAGACAAAAGGGAGTGGGAGAATATCTATTTCGCGTCGACACCGCGCGCGATACCTCGTGATTTATACCCGCGGAGGGGAGGGGGCCTCCCGCCCGTCAGCCCCTCGACAGACGATATTCAAACTCGTTATTGTTGCGCGGCGCTAACGTCTTCTTCTTGATCGTTGGGCGCCAAGTCGAGAGAAAGGAGATGCGTGTGACTTATTGCCGCGCGGTACATCAGTCTTGGGGGAAATCGCCCGCGACGTCGGATACGTTTCCGATGTGCGTCTCTGATGCGTTGGGATTTTCTCCCGGGGAGTTAGGCGCGCACGAAAAATGACGGTGCACGCTTTTCCCCCCTTACTTTTTTTTCTCTCTCGTTCCCTTTTTTTGGGGAGGTTACGTCTGTTCGCGTTTATCTCTGTACGGAAGAATGAGCGTCGGGGATTGTGTACGAGTTCACACGGCTTGATTGTTTTTAGAATCTCCCAATGAAGAATTGTTTTAGCTCTTAATTTTTTT
>JAXIUT010007084.1:0-27966 GCA_035586675.1 Eurytoma californica
ATAGGCTAAATTTGTCAGAAATTTAATATATTTTTATTATATATTATAAAAAAATTATTTGTTATTGTAATTTTTTTGGAATCAGTTATTCTATAACAAAAGTTTGAGGTATAAACCCCCCTTAACACTATGACTCCAATTATTCAGTATAGTGTTCTACATATGTAAAGTTTTGAGTTAATATTTAATTAACAGTTAGATCTAGATCATGTAAAAAAGTTCAAAATGCAATTATAACTTAATTAATTATAGTTATTAATTATAGTTTTGTAAAAAAAATCATGCAGATTTCACTAAAATTACAATGAACAGCCCCTCGATCGCCGTTTCAGTTTCAACATATCTACTTCGCCTAAGCCAAACATCTCGTTGGCCTTTATTTTTACAAACCCGAGCCTCGCCGGTGCCCGGAAACTCCGTCGCAGGGCAAACGCGCCGTCATAACGCCGCAGCAGAGGGATACCGCCGATTCGTCGCGCGGCTAAAAGTCCCACGGGCAGGGAAACTCGCGTCCGCAAAGCGCGGAGTCCCGGTCAAAGACCGCGCGAGCCCGACAAAGCGAACGAGACACTGCAAAGGGGACGGCGCCCCCACCCCCGGAATTCCTGATTAGGCCTCTGGGTCGCGCGCGTCCCCCCTGCAACTAGTTGCACGCACAACAGCCCGCCGAATTAGCGAACAAAGTTTGCGACGCGGGGCGGGGGGGTGACTAAAATTTCTCGGCTCCCGGGCGAATTAAAGCGGCCGCGCGACGCATTTGCATGCAAACACCGCCGATACGGGGCCGCACGTACGCGCCGTTTCCACGCACTCGGGCCGCGGTATAACTCTTGGCCCCGCGGCTTCCTTTCCCGCGCGCGTGGCGAAGTGCGGCCCTCGCGAACTTTGCTAATGAAAGAGCTCGCGACGGCCCTGTGTGCTCCGCGTCGCTGCGGACGTACGTGGCGGGGCCGCGGCGCGCGGACACTCCGCGGGACGTGCCCTTTTTTCAACCCGGCGCTCCGTAATGACACTCGCTAATGGCGAACGTTTACCAAAGCTTTCTTTTCATTTCGCGCTTCCGTGGGTCTCTTTGTTTAATAAAGTAGTGCGAAGATTGAGAAATTGTTTGAGAGCTAAAATAGCAATGTGTGCCTTGATAGATCATTGATCGATAAATTTTCCTCTTAAATTGAAGCAGTGAAAAATTTTTAATAATTAATTAAAAGCGCTGGAGAATAATTGGTTGTTAAGGGAGCACAATTTACTAATTTTTAGTGCATTTAAAATAGTGCTTTACTAATTTAAATTTAAAGTTTAGGTTTTAAATAATTGGATTATATAATTGGTTCCTTGTTCGGGCGACGGAGAAAAGAGTACACAATTAATAAACAGGCAAAAAAGTTTTTTTAATAAAATATAGAGTTATAATTTTATTTTTTATACTTGTTATTTCAAAAAATGTTTGCGTATATCTTTACCTTCGTTGTTAATCACGTTAGGAACTTCTTGATTCAGTGAAACGTAAGTGAATTTGAACCGTCTCTGATTTGTCGGCCTACTTGGCTCTTACCCAGTTTTAGTAATATATTGTCGGTTTTATTTGGGTAATGCATGGAATTCGTTAAAAAGATTTAAACCACCAAATAAATTTACGAATATTAAATTCAAACAATACGATGAATTCCGTAAAATACATTCAAATTGAAATGCCGTATGCATGCACGATATGTACTGCTATTGCAAAAATTAAAATGTTTAAATATTATACGCGGCCTCTGTTTGAATTTACTGAATTTCAATTGAGAATTAATGGGCGAGGAAAGATCAATTCAGAATTATGCGTATAAATGGAATAGAATCCGGACATTGTTCCAGAATATAAATGGGAGTTAAAAGTCAGGAATAAGAAATGAATGGATAGAATTTGACAGAAAGAAAATGGAAAGTAATTTGTGAGCAAGACCCGATAAAAGAATCGAAAAAATAAGAGAAAGTGATTTATTGACTTCAAAAATAACGTCTGAATTCAATTGAGGAATCAGAGGAAATTGAGTTTTTAGAAGCTCTCTCTCTCTCTCCCAATAACTCAAAGTTCAAAAGAAACAAAATTGTTATACGATTCTAAAATTCGTACAATAATTTGCTCATTCATCCTCAATATATTTCCGCAGTAAAAAAATGAATAAAAATTGTACACTGCAAACTTTTCGATATGAAATTGTCTCGCAACTCTCCACCTCGATTTAAAAATAAGTAATACAACTTTCCCCCAGGGCGATCCGTAAAATTAAAGAAAACAAGCGCACAAAAAAAGGGGGGCGGGGATAACGACTTTAATTAAAAGTGCATCTTCGCATGCACCGCTCGGAAAACAATATCTTTTTCAATTAAAACTTTCACAACGCGCGATTCGAGGCTCGATTACGGGGCGCCGCGCGGCCAAAGGGTAACGTACAAGACAAAACTGGCGTGGCGGGAAACTTGGGACGGGTTAGCCGGGGCCCGCGCGCGATAAATTAGCGGCCATCCCGAGGTGGCCATTGATAGGGTAGGCGAGACTCTCCGGCGCCTCACCCAAGTTTCGCCGTAGAAACTTAACGCCGACGAAGTCCCGCAGCCGTCGCGCGCCCCCCTTGTATCGCCGACCTCCGGGGCTCTTTGTTTTACGCGGGTACACTTTGGCCCAGCTTCGCGCGTACACAACGCGGCCCCGATACTTTTATGCCCCGCGAGCGGGCGTTAATATGCATGCACTGCGCCCGGCACTTTGTCCTGGGGCTTGCGATCGCGGTGCACCTTTTTCCCCGCGCTTACACCTCGTCGTATGAAAAATTTATCGCTCGAGGATGAACCAGCCGCAACGCCGTGAAATATTTAAAATCCGCGCTCGCTTCTCGCACTTTTCCATTAAGATCTTCGTCGGAAATTATCCGGCTGCGAGTGCGGCAAAGTTAGTTCCAGAAAATGCACTTCCATCGTCAAACACTCGGGCGAACGCGGGATGATCTTACCGACTGCTCATCGCCCCGGCTTAACTCGCCGAAAAATAACTCGAACGATAAATTCGAGTCCCGACCTCGGAGCTTTTAATCGAGAAGGGCGAAATTTTGTGGGTCTCGCCGAAAGCATTGCACTTAACGGCGCGCAAGTTCATCGGCATTTCTGCGCACCGAGTCGGTCGATATTTTCGCCCTGCCGAAAAAAGATTCGTCTCTCTTTCTCCCTCGCTTGCTTTTTTGCGGGTGGTTTTATTTATTTTTTTTTTCGAGCGTGTGTATACGTGGATGGAGCAAAGCGTCAAAAGTTATGAGGCCATTTTCCGCAACGCAGTTTCGCGGCCGATTGAATGTCCGCGGCTATCTGCTGAATCGCCGGCGTCGCGCGGCCGACAACGACTTTTTACGTACTGCTGCTCTTTTTTCACTGATATATCTTTTCATGAACATCGCGTATGCACGAGTTTTTTTTTTATTTTTGCTTTTTTTCTTGGTTGGGGAAAAGCGGCCTTTTACCGTGCCTCGATTAACTTGGGCAATTATATTTTTTTACACGTGATACATACTGTAGAATCGATTATCTATATCAATTTAAATAAATAGTTTGTGAAGTACATATGTTGTTGGTTCTATAAACAAAAATTTTGAATGTTTACACTGGGTAGACTCGATTCTATTGTTAGAGTTTGCTGTAACATAAGTCTTAGGTTAGTTCAAGTAAAGTTACTTCGATTTACTTTGTAGTACACTCAGTGTTAGGTAGTATTAGTCGTTTAATTCAATTTGCGAATGTAAATACACGGTTTGGTCGTATTTTCTAAGCGATTAAAGGCTAAAATGAACTAGTTAACTAAAAAAAAGTACTCGTTTATTAGGTAAAACTATTTAAACACTCAAAATCCTCGATTCTATTTTATATTTTTTTTACTCTTTCTTTTACGTCCTTATAGTTATCACCATATTATCCGCTTAAAACTGGATACTTCTAAAAAAAACGTTAATACTATTACATTTTCAAAATCCGCGCTGAAAAGCTAATCGCGTATAAACCAGTATCACTTGATAAAAAAAATGGATTTTTCATCGAAGCAGCAAAAACAGGTCGGTCATTTCTCCCAGCAAGGCAACATCATCGCTTTTTTAATAAAGCTTATTGGCCCCTCGTAAATACCGAGCTAGAAGCGTGTATTTCTCCGGGGGCGCGTTTCGCGTTTTACGGCCAACTCGTTCCTCCAGGCTCGCGCGTCGCTTCGTTCGCGCTTTTTTTTACGGTTATGCCGCGAAATAGACGCGAGTTTCGAAAACTGGCGAACAACGGAGAGCGAGCCGGCGGCAGAAAATCAGCCGGTCAAGCGTGATTCTACATTGTCTCGGCGACTGCTGGATTTTCGCGCAGTAGCATACAAAAGCGAGTTGTTCGATTTATAAAAGAGCGGCCGTTGAAAGGCTAGGGATTCTTTAGATTTTGCTTTTATCAAAGAGTACCTACTGAATTTTTGGCTATTGTGAAATCTTGGGGTGAAGCGCGAAGTAATTTTTATTCGTTAATAAGAAAATGAAAATTACCAATTTGCGGATGAAAAATGTTTAAAGTTGTGAATTATAGGTGTTGAAAAAGAGAAAGTTAAAGCACAACGATTTATTTATTACTCAAAGCCTAAAATAATGTGGAGCATTTAATCAATCATCTATTATAACACTATGACTCCTTTGTTTCCATTTATGACTACATGCACTTCAGAAATTAAATCAAACGCAGCAGATCAATTGTACACGTGTATAAAATCATTTTGCTTAATTATCCTATTACTGATTACCTATTAAATATTTGACAGATCATTTCTTTATTTTTTAATTTATTCTTTTTTTTCTGTTTCAGGTATGCTGTGATTTAAAACCCAATTATTCCGCTCGTGTTCCAGCAATCGTAAGACACGAACAAAAAATCTCCTCAAAATAAATCATAAAATGTTAAACAAAAAAAAAAAAGTCCCGCAGCACGCTCATCAGAGTAATTTAAACGACCGAGAAAAGTTATCTCCGATCTACACGACGCAACATTAATAACGACACAAAATATTAGTATTATCCCGTATCTCCGCGGGTAACCGACAAAATCCGTCCTATAAATAGATCGAACCAAAAACGATACAAGGTCGCTGGTGCACGAGTTCGTCAGCCGACGCGTCTACCCCCGCCGGCTCCGGCCTGATTAATACATCGAGCTCGTTCACTTCTCTCTCTCTCTCTCTCTCTCTCTCTCTCTCCCTCTCTATATATCTATCTCTCTCTTCCTTTCTGCGCTCGCGTCCCTCGGAATTTCATCGATCGGTACTAATCTGTCAAATGGGCTCGGGGTCCCCCGGTATCTCGTCCCAGATTCGATCGGTCGCCTCTTATCAGATTTCAATCGGGCTCGCGCAACGGCCGAGCCATTGTGACGTAGCCCGCGTTATTCAATAAAGTTCCGCGACTGTGTGTTTGGCGTGCATTATATAAACTGCGCTCGCAGCGAGACGCATCGACGTTGCCAGTCGAAGCGCGATTTTAATTGATATTAACTCACAATGCCGATCACGTAGGCACCCGGCTGGTATATGTGTGCGTGTGTGTGTGTTTGTGTGTGCGTGTGTATACGCAGTGCTGTCGCGTGTGTTCAAGTGAGGGACAATTTCGATTTGACTTTTCTCCAGTAAACGCCGGGGGAAATTGTTAATAACGCAAAATACGTGGTTGCTTTAATAGCTTTCGAAACAAAGGCGGAGAAAAATGTCGAATTAAAAGTTAATGTAACCCGAAATAGCGTTAAGATTATAAGTATAGTGACTATAATAAGTTTTAAAATATTTAAATTAAATTTTTCTATACATTATACATAAAATGTTCTATAAATGAATTAATTTGCGTGATGTTCCCAGTTTTTCCCCTAATTTTTAATGGAACTTTATTTCTCTGTGCAATTGTTTAATCGTTTTTAAATTAATCAAAGCAGGTGTACTGCATACGCGTCAAAATTAATTACGTCATTTTGCAGATATTAAATTTTTTTGCCTAAGAGCGCGGCATGTTTTACCGCCTGCAATCTGGCGTACAAAGGTTTTGCGCGGCCGCGACGAACTTGCCGACTCGGCGATATTAATTTAGCCGGGAATTAAATGCGCGGCGGATGTCGTTGCACACGCGCCCCGTCAACTTTTCCAATAATTTTGCAGGTTTTCGCGCTCGAGCTGCAGGTTTATTTATTAAACAAAACGAGGCGCCGCCCGACGGATCCCGGCCTCGCGAAGCGACCGAACGAATTTACGGCCCCGAATGCACGCATGTAAATTCGTTTTAGACGCCTCGCGGCTCGCCGCGTCGCATGCGCTTTTTTTCGTGCGGGGGCAAGCGCCCCCCGGCCAATTTCATGCCGAGCGCGCCGTAACTTATGCGGGCTGCGCACGCGAGGAGGATTTTGTCGCGCTCTCTCTCTCCTTTTTTTTTAATACTCCCCGACGAGCTCTGATCTGGATCTTGATTTGTGTTGGTGCTGAGTAATTTCGACTGTCTCGTGTGATTGCATTTAAGCGAATTGAATGGACGGTGTGCTTAAACGCTGTTCACTTGTGCTTGCAGTGTCTTTTTTTTTTTTCATTTCATTGATCGATAACGAAATTCCATAATTTCAGGACTTCGCTTTATTAATAAAGTTACTTACGGTGTTTTTCGCTGCTATCGGGTTTGCCGAGTTGCGCAACGGCCTTTTTCAGCGGCCGATTTTCAGCGCTGCGCCCTCGATGCGCTACTGCAAAAAAATCGTTGTTAACACAATTACGTGTCGTTGTTGGTGGGCTCGCCGCTCTTTCAAATATTTCGCAGCCTCCACTGAGGAGCTACGTCCGTCCCTCCGTTGTATGATAGGCGAATGTTTCGGAAATGTAATATGGTTTACGATGACTGTCAATTTGAGGTAATATCGAATGGGTTAAAACAGTGCTCTTGCAACTTTTATTTTATACAGAAAATATTTCAGTATTCCTTACTTTTCTACTTGTTTTTTTTTTTTTTTTTTTTTTTTCTATCATATTTTAAGGCTAATATAAAAGGAAATATCTTTTTATTTATCAGTACTCACAAGGATAAGTAAGTTTTTTAAGTCTAGATTTACTTAGAATCATACAAAATATAATATAGATTAAATAATAAAATTTTCTTAAAAATGCGATAATAAACGCGGCATTTTTATCATCGAAATTTAATAAGATTCCTAAATTAGCTATTCATCGGTCTAAATGCCCGAATCCTATTTCATCGCAGGTTATTACGTAATTCAATAGTTAAACGCTCAAACACGATCCTCGGGTTATCGACCGGCATAAGGGCAACTGCACATTTGAATTGCTGACCGTCGTAAAGGAGCGCAGGAAACGCCGATAAGATCGCTTTTAGACCGATAATAAAGGAACGCGGAAGTGGAGTCCAGCGGGGGGAGACGCGAGTCGAGGGTAATCGAGTTACCGCACTCTTAAGCGGCCAAAGGAGAGGTAGAGAGAGAGAGAGGACGCAGTTTCCTGCGAGCGCACACAGAGGAAAATATGAGTCAAAGAGCGCTTTCCGGGACGCTGCTTCGTCGGCGTGGCCTTTCCGGCTCTGCCCCTTGTGCCGCGTCCCCGTGGACAAGACGCGGAATCGACGACATTGCGCCGACTCTCCTTTGACCCTTCGCATAAGCCGGCAGCACACCGAGCTCCACCGGATGAGTGGATGGGGGGGAGGGGGGGATAAGGGAGTCGCTCGAGCGCGGTAAATTTTAGTGGGCTGCGCGACCTCGTTACAAGCGACTTTATTTACATTTTTATGAAGTTTTCTTTATCGTTTGTTACCTGCGCACTTCGCGCGCAAATTAAACTTTATGAAAATATCCCGACGGGGATCGTGGTGTCGCGCTGGTTTATATAAAAGTCCGCTGGCGTGACACTCGATTTAACTCGAAGTATAAAGCGGATTTTTATTTAGAAAACGAAATTTACTTGTTTTCTTGTGGTTTCTTTCAAAATTGAGTTGAGTAATGTG
Source organism: Eurytoma californica (assembly GCA_035586675.1). Taxonomy (NCBI): domain Eukaryota; kingdom Metazoa; phylum Arthropoda; class Insecta; order Hymenoptera; family Eurytomidae; genus Eurytoma; species Eurytoma californica. Next base: position 8,031 of record JAXIUT010007084.1, read on the forward strand.
ATAAGGTAAACTAGATTCAGTTGCATAATGTTATAGCTGCGTCTGAATTAGGGGATTGTATTCGGCTTGACATACATTTAAATTTATTTTATGATCTAAAGATACTTAATCTGTTCATTTCAGCTACTTTAGTTCGGATGTCGGATTACATTGTGTTTATTTTATTGTTATTGATTCTTTTCGCTGGATTCTATATAATACAATTGCTAGAGTATTTAAAGTTTCATTGCATTCTCTCATATTTAATTTTATTAGTTTATTTTTGTATTTTGCATGCTTCCTTTTTTATCATAGTACACGTACTTAAGTACTTTATAACCCATTAAAGGTTATTAAGAACCTATATAAATAAAATATAAGGTCAAATTAGAGCACTTAAAAAAAATTCATGAATTAATTCAATTTGAAAGAGGATACGGTGATTTACTCCTGAATAAAATACGCAGTTCCAATTCCGATATGCAGATCAATTTATAACCCGTATTAAACACTTTTTATCGGATATAACAAAATAAACACTTAAAAATATTCAAACGTGAAATTGAAAAATGTAAATTTGAAAGCCGCAGCTTAAATCCACGTATAGGCCGCTCAGTACACACGTGCACCTCAAAAGGAAGCATAAAAAGAGAACATATTGAGTCGAAGCCGCGAGTCGGCCAAAAAATCCACTTGCGCAGCAGCAGTAGCGCACTAGGCCTGTAGAAACGAGCCCCGGTGGCCGGACGAAATTCCCGATGACTCGCATCCGTGCCAAGGTTGTGCCCCGTGTGTCGCGTGCCTCCCAAACCTCGTTTCCCCGGGGGCTGGCCCGCCGCCAAAGGAGGAGAGCCGGTCCCCGAACGAAGTAACGAGGGAAGAAAGCGCACACGCCCCGGGGAAACCGAACGGCCCGCTGCGCCTTTTCCCGGAATACGCCGGTGTATAATTAATCCAGTCCCTCCCTTTCCGCCCCCCGGGCTGACGTCGTCAAGAAGCATTCGAGCCGCGACGTGAATACCCGATGCGCCGGTCCAGCTGCGCGCACTTGACGAACTCCCGCGCGGAGGATCTTTGCCTCGGTGACCCGGAACTTTTAAATGGGACTCGCGCTTTTTGCCGAGGCTCGCGGAAAAGCCGTTTGACGGAGTGCGGACTGACGGCTCGGGTGCTCTTTTGCGTTAATTCGTTTTGACGGATCATCTTCTTTCTCTTGATTCCTGTTTCCGTGTTTTATTTACACGGAAAAAAATTTGCTTCAAAAATTAATGTGGTCTACGCGAGAAGAAATAGTAATGGGAAGACTTGAAACGTGATGAAAAATACCATAAATTTTTAAATAATCAAATTTTGTTTATAAAAGTTATCATAATTATGGCACAAATTCTTACTAAAAAAGAGAATGATGAAAAGTGAAGCATCTATTGATTGTGATTGGTCAGTTGAGCGTGGAGGTTTGAAATTTGATTGGCTTACATATTGGAAATTTTGATTATTACAGTTTATCAGTTTATCAGTTTATATGTACCGAGCGCGAAGCGCGCATTTAGGCTTCTAGTTTTTAATAAAAAATGTAATTTTTACAAGGATTATAGTCAATTTTTCTATTTATTTTTTCAGTATATTACTAAAGCGAGGAAAAACTTAAAAATTAAGAGCACTCGTTGATTTCAAAGCTATTGTGAATAATGCACATTTAATGCTATAAGAGAAGGTAGAATATTCCCATACTCTATTTTAAAAATTAAAGCATTAGATATTAGTATCATGAAATAAAATTTTAGCTAACAGAGAATTTAATTTCCACGTAAGAGAAAAAATAACCCCCACTCAACATTTGCAAATTTACAAGAAACAAATTTCCGAATTTTTATGCACCTCGGAATCTGTTTCGAGGAAAGCGGAACTCCGAGCGCATCCGCGGGCTGAAAAGTTTGCGCGCGAAAACACGGGCTCCAAAGCTTCCGGAAAAACGGATTTCGCCCGAAAATTCCGCGAACTAGTAGGGGGGCTGCGCATCCAACGTGGAAATCGTCGCCGAGGACGTTAGTTCAAAGTTGAGTCTAAATAAAAGTTCGACGGGGGCCTTTAGAATTCGCGCGACGTATAAGCGGGAGAACAGGAGGAGGGGCGAAATGGGCTCCCGCGCATAAAACTGGAGCGTCGACGACGTCGCGGGCAAATCGTTTAAAAATTTTACGAGCCTCCCCCGCGTTTTCCGCTTTTAAAAGCTTTTTCTCAAAGCGGCCATTAAAGTTCCACGGATCGCCCGCTAGCCCGATGTAATACTAATGTCCCACGGCCACTTATACGGCGCGTCATCGTCGTCCGGAGCGAAAAGCCCGATCTCGCCGGGGAATATCAGTGTGTTATTAAACGCTCGATGGGACGCCGGGAATTTATCGGCCACCGGTGTAAACCCCAGGACCCCCTCGCCGGTGTTTCCGCCTGTAAAAACTTTCCGACTTGAAATATAAGGCAAGTTCGCGGCTACTTTTCCGAGTTTCACTGAATGGCTTTTTAAGAGAGCTTGCAAGCTTGGTATATAATTGAGTTCGTAGGGTCCGTTCCACTGTGCTTTCTATACCGCTTCTTGCTGAACTTGTCATCGAATTTCCAGGCGTACATCAAAATTTTTCACCGGAAGAAATTTCGAGACGAATTGGTAACGCGGCGGTACCTTTGAGCTTTTTACTTTGCCCGTTGCGACTTTTGAATTCCTTTAACTTGGCCATCGATCGACCTACATTTACATTGCTGAGAAGCTAAAGAATTCCATTTATTTATATTTACAAATATCAGAATAAAAATGTTGCATTAATAATTATAGTAGTATTAAGTTTTTACTAAAGCGAGGATTAACTCGAAAAATCGGAAAAATTAACAAAGTGACTAGTAAATTTTAAAATATTTATTTTAAATTTTGATTTAGTTATATTAAATTTTACTCTCTACCAGATTAATACTAAAATTTGTTAACCACTATTCTAATGTTATATTCTTAATTTTATAAATTTTTTTTCTATTGCGTAAATATACATGTAGTTTTCTGTTACGAATCTATCTACAAAAAAAAATCATTTTCTCAAAAAAGTGACTTAAGCGTCTTTCACTCGCGCAGCGCCAATCTCAGAGTAATTTAATAAGCAAGGAATGTTCGCCAGAGAAATCTACATAGTAACTCATCACCAAAATTAACGGAATTCTTCCAATAGGGCCCAAACTCCCATAACTAACACAGCTCGCGTCAGCACATCAAAGGGGAAATTATCTGGCGCGTCGATAGCAGGCGTATTAATCAGCGCTAATAGCGACGCAACCATTGCGCATTATCCACGGCGCGGCGCAGCTCGCGTCCCTATATAGATTAAGTCGGAGCGACGGCGGGGCAAACATTAGGCGCGCGCTCGTCGCCGCGACGTGTAAGCTCTGGTCGCGTGCGCGCGACGGGCTTTGCGCCCCCTTCCCGATTCCTCGCCGCCGCCACGTGTCAACGGCCATTAGCGATTTCAGACACGGGGAGATAGGCCACTTACGGGCCGCATCAACGTCGCGCGCCTCTAATGATTCCGCCCGCCTCGCCGGAGCAATGCATCATTCTATTAGCCGCCGCGGTATCCATTCAGCGGCTGATCGCAAGCTCGCCGTCGCCGGCTTGGAAAAGTTTATCGGGACCGGACCGGCGCCGGCGATAAATCATTGATAAGGGGCCCTCTGCTTGACGAAACTTAGGTTCTTGCAAAAATTACTGGGTGATTAGCACAATCTTGGGACCGAGTGATGTACCCGCTAATTAGCGTACAACGTTGAAGAGGTCGTTAATTGACAAAAATTGAAATTTTTGTAAAGCTGACTGTTTTTACCATGTTCCGTTCTATTTAATTTTAATTTCTATAAACCAGAATGTAGGTTATTATAAGATAATTTTTATGAAAACATACTCTCCTTATCCTAGATCTGATGGATGTTATAAGGTTTTTGTACTAATATGATAGTACTAGCAAGATAATATCTATTATTTTTCTTTTAATTTGATGTTAATTTGGAGGTCGGTTGAATTTTGAGTTATATTATTAACCCTTTGAATGGAATTTTATTAGTATGTAGTTACTGATATGTAATGAGATAGGCGTAATATTAGGTTCGGATTATCTAAATTCAATATGAAATGCAAATTTGCAATACAGTGACATATATCAGTTAATTCGAATCTAGCATCGACATATTTACGTGGATTTGCATAAATTTTGAGAAAGAAAATTACATCGAATTTGCATATTTCATCATGAGGCTCATCTAACATGTTATTTAATGCTTGTATGTTTATATATTAATGAATTTGAGATATTTAATGTTACCAAATTATTATCGTAGTAAACATGAATGTATGTATGTAAAATATTGAACAAATTTTGAATAACGATCTGTAGAATATATTTCATAACATTATACTAACAAATATAATTTAATAATGTTACCACCCGTATTTCCCATTAACATTCCAATTATCAAAATGTACAAAATAAAATAAGAAATATTTAAAAACAGATAATATCTGCCTTTATAAAAAAACTTCCTCTGCGAGGAAGAAAAGTATTTATTTACTTATATAAATGCGGATTTATTTACTTATATACATATTCGTATAAGTGCGTTTCTTTTTTGCAAAAGCAGAGGCTTTCAAACAAATGAACGTTAAGAAAAACCTTCCTGAAACCATTAAACGTTTCGAGCTCGTTTTTCTCGGGCTCGCCTTCCCGTCGTCCGGATTATCGTCTTTTTGCCTCCTCCCCCTCGTCATTTCATCGCTTTGCGAGCCGCCGCGCGCTCACTCCGCCCGTTTTATTTAGCTTCCACGAGTCAAAGTGACAACGAGCCTTTGCCGCCGCGGTCTCTCTGTTTCCTCCCCGTTGACGGGCAGCGGCACCCTTTTTATACCCCGCGGCCCATCGGAAAAGTCAGACGCGCATCCGCTGCGGGAGTAACTGCGTTTGATCGCTCGCCGGGTACTTCAACGTTGCTTTCAACTCTTAGGCGTTTTTTTTTTCTTTCCTCGAACCTCTGGCAAAATCCATCGCGCTGATATACCCTTCTTAATAAAATTCAGAAAAATACTCAAATATAGGAACAAATTCTTTCTTTTTTAATATTCTCTTTTAAAAAAACGTACGGATTAAACTAAATGATAGATTGTGGTGTACTCTATAATTGTTGAGATTAGAAAATAGATCAGAATAGGATTTATGTTTTAAGAAACGATTTTTTAATATAATCTTCAAGATAATTAGAGGATTAAAAAACTTAATGACTAATTCATTAATCTATTGAAAAAAAAAGAATTATTAATCGTCGATAGTAAAAAGAAAATCAGATGTCAAAAAGAGCATTCGATTACTTGTATTAAGTGTTGCGTGTATTATAACAAGATTAAGTGGAAAATGAAAAATTCAACTGAAAATTACGGTGTCCTTTATGGAGGTCTCAGAAGTGCAGCTCTTTAAAGCCAATATGACGGGACATTAGTATTCAGCGCCAGCTGCCTGTATGTCCGACCACGCGCGCACTATTACTACTTAACCTTAATTTTCTATTTAACATTCAACTGTTTGACTTAAAATGACAACAGGTTAATGGATTTTTTTAGCGGACCTCAAAATTGCATTAGCGCACTTTTTAATGGTCGTTTTGAACAAATGCAAATGTTTTACATTTAAAGCTTTTTTAGTAGTCATCAAATGTTAAAAATACTTATTTACGATGTAATATAACAAAAAATATATACATATTCAATCAAGCTAATTTAAAATATAATATATTTTAAATTCCATGCAAAGTTCGAATAGTGAGTACAATTAAACAATTTATCTCGAGCAGAGCACTACATGAAACTTCGAAAAGCGCGCCGCGATATAAAATTGCAAGCCTCTCGTAAAAGCAAAAATTGCGACAAACGAAGTGAAGTGCCGAAAGGAGCCAAGGGGTCGAGGGACGGGCGCGACGGTTGATTTTCATTAAGGCACAGAGCCAAAGGTCGAAAGGGGGCAAGAACGCGCGCCCTCATTGTTCGCCGAGAGGACGCGCTCGCGCCTCGGACTTCATAAAGTTTGCCCGGTCGCTCTCCAAGTCGAGCCGTAAAAAGCGCGCCCTCTCGGCGTTTTCGCCCCTCGCGCGATGTTTACACCTTAAGAGGTCTCAAACCGTCCCCCGCGTTTTACGCCGTCCCCCGAGGATGACGAGCCATCCGCGCGTATAAAAGGGTTTCGCCCCCTCCCCCCCTTCAAGCTTCTTTTTCGCGCGGTCCGCGCTATGCGTCGGGGGTCATGAATTATTCCTCCGCGGATTTATTCAATCGATGTTTACGCAGATGGGCTGTAATTTCGCTCCGGAGTAAGAGTTTACGAGCGGGGATTTCAATTTTTGTGGGCTATGAAGTAAGTTAATTTTTTTAATGGAAGGAATGAAAAGAAGGTAATAGGTAGAGTTGATTATTTTTTGTTGGACGTAAGATTTCTTTCGTTTCGTTCGCCGTCGTGGAGGATTAAGTATTTACACGTTTAAGAGGGGAGTTTCTTTTTCTTTCTGCTTTTGACGAAAGGACGCTATTCTGGATTTATATTCTTTGCTTATTAATGCTGCTCCGGCTCGTTGCTTGTCACAGGAAGTCTTATTATTTATTGTAGCGAAACGAGAATTGACTCGGTGAAATGCAAAATCTCGCTTCGTTGCGATAATACCGGATTAATTTTTCACGAAATTCAAAAGTATAACAATGATAAAATCGCATCCCGCTGGATTCATCGGAATAATGCAGCGGAGTGGATTTTCAGAGATTCCATTTGTAATATTCATTCATCCTTTGACAACTTCGATGTTTTTAAAAAAAACGATTTAATCGACTTATTTTAAGAAGACCCCATTGTCTCGCATTGTTGCAATACTTCACTTGGCTAATTTCCACTGCTCAGCAGTATTATTTTTTATTCCTACTTATGCCTGGTTAACGCCCAAATTTCACGACGGAAAAATTTGAACTATTCGCTTTTCTCAAGAAAACTCGATGAACAGCTCAGTTTCCACGCGAGCGAAAGCATTCCGCGCTTATTTGTGTAACGCGGCACCCTCTTGTCCCATCGGATGTTTTATACCCCCACGCAGGTCATAAACGAGAAGTAGAGACGGCTCACGGCTCGTTTCCCTTTTCACCCCTTTTTTCGCCGGTGCTCTCTCGTTCCCCGGCGCGGCGCGTGACTCGAAATAAACGGACCGAACGGTCTCTCGGCCGCGCCCGAGGGGCTTGACGGGTGGAAAGCGAGAGAGAGAGAAAGAGCCCCCGAACGATTTTCCGACGGACGCGATGGCGCAAAAACAAATCGGACGGGACGAGGTAAGTTACGTCCGGCGATGCGGTTCCGCTCACGAAGAACACTCTGTTTTTCGACCCACGGCGCCGTAAGCTCTTGCCGGGATCCTCTTGACTTAAGGAACTCCTTCGCTATATGGACGGGGGTACGTGTGCACCGACAACATGTAAATTTCAGCGGTTTCGACCGTATCCACGCTTACCTTGCGGTTTTTTTTTTAAGAAAATATTTTTTTACGAGCGGCTTTCTTTTAATTTTCAAAGAAAATGTGACCGGGAAGGGATTGAGTAAATATAGAAACTGAAGCGGATAGATTGCTAAAGCGACTTTGTAGATGTGGAAAAAATAGCGATACGTTGTTTTAATTTTTAAATTAGGATTATGTAACATACTTGTTAAAGTATGAAGAATTTGGTTTATCTTCATCGCTACGAGATAAGATAAAGTTCCTCGTTAAAGTCAGCTTTTAACTTTATTAATAAACTAACTTCTAATGAACCTCATCTAACAGAATTTTTCCAAACCCTACTTCAATTTCACGTTACATGAGAAATTATGAATTCCTTGTAATTGAGTCATAGTAGTCGAAAAATCGATCCCGTTGAATATTAAATTACAGCGCACTTGTACAAGTCATTTTAAGACCTGACATTAACTGATTACTATTTAACTGATTGTTGTTAGAAATAATTAACCATAAATTATGGTTAATTTCCTTCTAAATTAATCAGTTCTGGGCAATTTACGGTTAATTTTCTGCCAGTGATATCAACTTTTTAATATTTGCGGATATACAGCTTTAATAAATTTAGAGTCGATTCATATCTCAGCAGTGTCTACATCGCCGTGCACAATGCGCGTCATTACCGCCTTTTATCATCAGCTTCGACAGGTCGCTTCGTAAGTACACGCGTTGAGGCACGTCATTTTGACCAAAGAACATGCTAAATTACCGAGTCCTCCGTCGCCTGTTCTCTCGCTCCCCCCGTTTTTTTTTCAACCCCCTTTATCCAGCCCGACGGCGAGCAGCGCCGAGCTTTAATAAGCTCCCGGAGTGAAATTACACGCGGCCCATTTGTTCCGCGGAAGAATGGAATTTACGGACAGTCCGTGTCTTTCTTTTTTTTTTTTCAAATTTCAGCCCCGCGGCTGAGTGCAGCGCTCAAAGCGCCGCGTATAATGCATAGTCTATCTCCTACTCGGAGGATAATATCTTGCGCTTTCTCTGGTTTTCGCGCGGGCAGGGGGGTACCCGGCGGAGTTATGTAAAAATGTTTAAACGATTTTAAAGTTTTCTTCTTGGCGAGATTATCAAAGTAACTGCAGTTACTTAACTTCAATTTAACGCTGAAACTTTCGGCCGGTTAAGCGAAAACGCAAAAAGAACAGAGCTCCCCGGGGCGCCTTAGTTTATAATTTGAATTATTTACCCGGTTTATTTCAACTTTCAGCATTTGAATTAAAAGCGCGCGTATTAACGGGCGCATTATCATAATTAACCGCGCCGCGACTTTTCTTTTACTTCTTATTAATTTAATCGAGCGACTCTCGTCCAATTAAATTCTCCGGATTAGCCGCGCCGCACCTATTTAACCGAGCGCCGCCAATTTTTCCCCACCGAGCGCGTAACTTTAATTTTCGCCGGGGGGCGATGCGCGAGGTATATGTGTATCCGAGTAAATTTTCAAATAGGGGAGCGAAAATCAAAGTTTATTCCCGGTGTGTGCGAACCACGCCGCATATTACGGTGCTGTTTTAATCCGGGGTCTCGTGCAACACCTCCGCTCGCCGCCTCGGGCAAACTGCGCTTCGCCCGTTGTACGGCGTCTCTCTCTCTCCCGACCGCCTCGCCAGTTCCCCCCTTGCGCTCGCCGGAGCGCAGTGTACATATGTTAGCCCGAGGTAGAAGAGCCGCGCAGCCCGGAATATATAGTGGGATGAAAGGCAGCCGGGTGATAAACGTCTTAGACGTGTACTGCCTTCAACGCGAATAAATTAGGCAGATTGTTTTTCTGCTAAATTCGGAAATTGAATATTAATTGAGCTTGTGCCTCGCTCATTTAGGCTAAATGCACGAAATTCTCCGGGATATTGAGTTAAGGAGCTTTGCCCAGTTTCCGGGCTAATTATTTTATGGCTGTCGTCGCGTCGCTTTTAACATTCAATGTACTGTGTATCTGTAAAAAAAATATGACTTGCGGATTGTAATAGTCGATTTATTTTTATCGCTCTGGTTAATTAGAGTTGAAGCAATTTGTTTGATGTGCATTTTTTCAATTTTCACGTCAATGGTTATACAGTTAGTTTCAGAAGTTCATGTTAGCATAAAAATCGTTTTTTTGAGTTAATTGAATTACTTTTCAAAGTATTGTTTATTGAATCGATATAGGAAACTTTCAAGTGAAAACAATTAAGTTACGCAGCATTGTAATTGAATGATTAAGTACAAGTTTTGGCATTTCCTTTTAAGTTAGGAATTATAAAAAAATGAAACTTTTTCCCCCTTATTCAATTTTTTGCATCAATTCCTTAAACAGAATATTTTTAAAAGTATAAGTTCATTAATGTGAAAATTAACTTTGAAACTAACTGCATAGCCAGTGCAACCATAATATAAATTTAGATAACAGGATCGATTGAAATAATTTAATTTTTCATTATGTTTCAGTGCACATTAATTTTTATTTTTCTTAGCAATCCTACGCATTTCTTCATGTCTGTTAGTGTGATTAGTAAAAATTAAAGTTCAAAAAGCCTTAGAGACATACATAGTTTCAATTTTTCATAAAAATATTGAAATTTTGTTGAAATCCATATGACACTTTACATCATTCTATTTCTTCATACAAAAGTGCCTTCAATGTTTTTCATTACAATTATTTTTCTCACTTCTCAAACACAAAAAAATGAATAAAAAAAAAGTAATTACCGTCTTTAATTATCTAACCAATCACAAATGCCGTCTTAATTCCATAAACAAGATAAACTCGAAAGTTGGCCATCGGGCCAAACAAGACAGCTCATTTGAGTGCAAGGCAAGCCGTGTCGCTCTGGTCTGAGCAGTCGCAAATTGAAAGAGTCCCGGCCGAGGAAGTTCATAAAGCCGGCAAACTCATCAGATTCTTGGTGCGGCGCGCGATCGCGCGATCCGACCTCGCCGGGCGGACAGAATTGCGGGGATCTTAGGGCGGCCCTTGATGAACGGCGCGGAGTCGCTTATTGCCGGGCGCCTCCTCGCGCGCCCCCGTGGATAAGCAAACTCCTCCCGGGAGGAGCGGAGGCGACGCGCGGAGTCGAGTTCCCGAGGCGACACCGCCGCCACCGCGAGCGAGTACACAGACTGCAATTAATCCGAGGCGTTAAATCAAGAGCGTGAATAAGCCGGGCGAACGGCAGCGGCTCGGGTGATCCGCCGCTGCGCCGCGCCGGCTCTCCCCGAGGCCTCGGGGTCCTTCCGCCCCCGCGGCGTGAGACTTCGCCGGCGAATCTCTGCGGGATGCGAGATCCGGCTGGATATACGTAGCCAGCCTCATTGTTGCCGTTGCGCTGAGCTTCTGGACTGATTTTGTACCCTTTTGTACGATAGTAGTGTGATTTTCTCGTTTGTTTGTTATCTTTCGTGTCGTTTTGATAGGTGATTTTTAAAACGTCTTTCACTCGACGATGTAGACATTTTTTGGAGAGAAATTATGTTTTATGATTGGTTCATTTGGCTGGAACGAACGGCATTTAAAAGACCTGTAAGTAGTTTTACAGGGCGCTTTAAATGTATCTTTTAAGTAGTATAGTTACGGAATGGTCAGACATTTAAGGAACATCTCCATTAATTGCATAGTAAGTTTTTTTTACAAATTATTTACAACCTTTCTTTCAGAATTTAACATAAAGGTTGAAGAATTTTTGTAAGAATAATAAAATATCAAAGTGCGAGAGTCATGCAATTTAATTAAAATACCTTATTGTCTTAACAATCAAGTAAGATCAACCTAAATACGAATATTTAAGAATATGTTAGTTACTTATACACTTTATTAAGGTTCATTAAATATACAATTAACAAACTTTCAAATTTACCTATTTATGAGAGAAAATATGTACCAAGTCCATATGCATGAGTCTATACATTTTTAATATCCGCATAATGCACTTATCCTTGCGCTATACCTAATATGACAGATCGAAACATAACGAAGTAAACAGTGCATCATCGTAATTCGAGAGCTTAATCTCTCATGCATCACGCCCAAGAACATACTATCAGCTGCCGTTTCCTCAGTCGCTCGCGTTAAATTTAATCGACCCACGTATATATACGCATTCTTTCAAGGAGTACTTCACGGGAGTTATCTATCTTGCAAGCGATCGCTTTTACGTGCACCGACGGGGAAGCGCCTCCCTCTCCTCCCTTTCGAGCGGAGGCAGCAAAAAAAAGAGAGGGATAAAAGATAAACGCTCTCGAGAATATTTTGTTTACGTTTTCTCCCCAAAGTCCCGCGGGCGAGAATTATCGAGGCAGATAATTCACTTTCCTCGTACTTTTTCCCGCCGCGGCCCCGAACTTGCTTTTTCCATGAAATCATAAGCGCGCTTCGTATGCATCGAAAGTTTACGCTGTATCTTTCATCGTAAACGTTTTGTATAAGCTACGTCGATGTGCAAAGTGCACTCTTGCTCTGCTTTGCATAAACTTCATTTGAACTTTATAATTTTTCGAATGCATCGCAGGCTAGCGAATTAAATTTCGAGAATAGTTATTATGAGAGTGTGTAAATAATGACCTGTAAACAGTATTGTAAAAATTAATAAATAAAATTTTCTAGTGCTTTGAATGTGGTTTTATCTAAATGGCTAGAAAGCGAGGCTAAAGTTTCACTTGTTTTTTTAAAGATTTGTTGTTTAAATTTCAATCTTGAATCTTAAAAATCACACTCGAAAAGCAACAAAAACTTCGAAATTAACTAATCATTAAATACAATATTTCAATAATTTACTGACCGACCTGCACATTTTACCATTACCTAATATTTCATTACTACAATTTTTTTATCAAAGCATTGATATTCAATCCTAAGGAAATATCGAATTCAAACAGATTTTCGCCTGTCGATACAGCGATAAAATAAACAAGCATATTCAGAGTCGGCGTAAATCTCTCAGCGGCTGGAACGAAGATCGAGCAAACTACAAAAAGAAGCAGCCAGCGTAGAAGCTCGCAGCCTGACCATTTTTCCCACGCTCCAATAATCGCGAAAACGAATTGTCGCACTAGCGTGTTTTCCCCCTCCAGCCTGCGCGTCGAACGGACAATAAATAGAGCAATATCGCGCGCGCACGTTAATTTACGACTCGCCGGCGCATTGAGGCATTATTAAATTTCGCAAGACGGAGGAGAGAGAGAGAGAGAGAGAGCGACGCGGGCGCGAAAAAAGAGGCGGGAATTACAATATCGGGACAATCGATAAAAGCCAGCCGAAGTGCCTCTCCGGCGCGCCGGTCGCCCGTTTATTTTCCTCGCTCCTCGCGTCCTTTTGTTTGTCAATTAACTTTTTTACGCGGCGGCGGGCGCACTCCCCCCTCCGGCCGCTCGCGTGCCGGAATTTATCGCTCTTTTAACGTGTAAGGATTTTTACAATATTTTCTGATCTCGCTGCCGCGACGGCCGGCTAACGCGTTTCTGTCGGGGTCACGGTAAATAACGAGTGCTGCCTCTTTCCCTTTCCGGCCCATTTTTTTCTACAGCGGATGCAAGGGTATTGATTAACCCAATTCCGCAGTGTCGAACTCGTGAAATACCGATGTGTTATTGTGCCTTTATGTTTTCGTTAAATTCGTTTCCATTGAAATTTTTTGTCTTTCACGCGTAATATTTATAGTTCTATGTTATACAAGTGTTGCGGATTTGTATTACTTTACAAGTTTCTTAAAAAATAGATTATCCAAAATAGATTGATGAAAATTCTATGATTCATTCGATGCTATGGAACTGAAAATACAGTGCAATTTATTGGTTGTATTGATCCTTTGAAAATGGACAATTTTATAATTTTCTTATTTTACGAAAAATTATAATGTAAAAGACCAGATCACTCCATTTTTTTAATATTTATAAAACTAATAAAATACGAAGAGTGTTTTTTATTTGAATTAGTCACTAATTCTCAACTTTACATTTTGCACGAACAGTACATTAATAAATTTCGATAGTAATCACAGTACAAATAAATTACATTACAATATCGTGCAGTATCAAGAAACTAAAATAATTATTTATCAGTGTAGGCAATGCAACGAAATCGCGAATCATATTTTTCCAAGTTAAAAAAAAAAGCAGAAACCCGGACATTAACGAACCGTCAGCGAGCATCCAACTTGAAATCGCGAAAAAAGAAGAGAAAGAAAAGTGCCACGCGTCATAAATAACATTCGCACGCAACTGCGACGAGAGATAAAATATTCGCTCGCCCGGCGAAATCGCGGACGCTAGTCGACGCGTCAACGGCCAGCGAGATTAAAAAAAAAGCGCCGAAAGCGCACGCCAAGCCCAGCGGCTCGTTATTGACGAGGTCGCGTCCCGAGCCAAAGCTTCTTCCACTTGCCCGTAAACACAGGATACCGGTACCGGTCAATTTTATCCCGCGATCTCCGCAGCCGATGGACTCCATTCTCCGCGTGGACGCGCAGCCAAATCGCGGCCCTCTGTGCGCTCGTCATTCGCGGGGAAACGGCTGGTCGCGGGGGGATTCCCGACCCTCCTCCTCGCCGGCGAAATGGAAAACCGGCGGGTGAGGAGGGGTGCACCTTGGCGCGCGGCGAGGCGAAATTTACGGCCGCGGCGGAAGCGCCCCGCGGATGCGGGCACTGGAACGGCTCGGGGCTTCCTGCCGAGGTTTATTTGAATGCCTGCTACTTTGGCCCCATCTTACCAGAAATGCCGCACCACCCGGAATCGTCTTCTCGGGGCTGCCTCGCGCCCTGTCGAGCTGGCGTAAATCGACTTTCCTCGCGGCGAGAGTCACGGCTAATGGAAGCGCGATTTTACCCCTGTCACACGAGTTTCGTTGAGTTATTTTAAATGAGCATTATCTTGCTCCTGAAATGGAGAAGTTTTATTTTAAAAGTGCAATGCATTTAAAAGATCAAGTAATAAAAGTACTATTCTTTAAAAATTTATACCGTAATCGTGTTAATTAAAATAAAGATTTGAAATTAAACAATAAAAAATTTGTTTTCAAGATAAATTAAGGAAAATATGCACTTATTTTTCTTCTGAAATGTTTTTATATTACTTAAACAATTAAAAATGCTTTTCAATAATGAATTAGCATGCGTCTGAGTTATTTGCTTCGAGTATTTCACTCGGTAAGTACTTATCGAAATTAAATCGCGTATAAGTACAGCGTGTAATATTGCATAGTAGACACATTTACCGCTAGGTGGACTCTGAGAAATCTCATCTGTTAACAAGTTTGCTACTTCAGTTTTATGAATAGTCCACTTTAATAGCTAGGTGTTTAGGTGCCCAGATAAGACTAAGGCACCAACATTTGACTGCTTTAACTGATATAAAGAATCATTCAATTAAACAGGGATAAAATTCACTAAATTCTTGTAATAGCATTGCTATCTAATGTAACTAAAATTGCAGTGAATAGATAGTATGCTAACTTAGAAGGAGATGCTCTCACCTCCGGGTCACAGATTTGTCTGAAAGTTTTACACAAGCTTCCTTTCACTTTCGAAAAAAAGTAAGTAAATCCCAGGGTCCGATGGCTACTTTTAGCAGTGCTATACAAAAAAGATCTGGAACTTTGTTCGTTCGACATCTCCGAAATACCAATCTCTTCAAAACTTTACATGGTGTTTAATTGAGTCTAAATATGAAGTTCAATACCTGTAGTTTGACTCCATAGGCCTTTCTTACTTGTACAGAGACTTGCACACCATTCTCACATGATACACTCATGTAATAATAATTTATTTCTGATAACCACCGTCAGGTACCCGTGACTTTTCGTCGCGAATTATCGGAGGAAATTCCACGCACTCACGGGGAACGGAGGCCGAGTGAAGTCGTCGCGTCGTCCTATCTCCGGCGCAAAGTTCGCGACACATTTCAAACGCGAGAGGAAATTGCTTGAGCCCGGGGTTCGGCGGTTCCCTCGCGCGGCGAATCCGATAGCCCAGCGGCGCGCGGGGGCCTTTTCGCCCGGGCACTCACGATGACAAGTGCAACACCGCCTCGCGTCCTCTCCCTCCCCGCCCCCCTCTCCCCGCGGTCTCTATACCCTCGGCCAAGAAGATGAATTAGCAAAGCAATTAAGTGGCGAGCACTGATTAAGCGCACTTCGGTAATTTACGACCGGCCGGGAGGCGCACGCCTGCGCGCCCCTATGAGGAGGATTTAAGGGACATTATCCCTCGGATCAAATTATTCGGACTGTTCCTCTCTAAAGTTTCATTCGGCGAGATTTTTTTTTTGGTTTCAACTGAGTGGGGGAATGGAATTACATCGTTACTTCATTAGATGATTTTTTTTTTGGTAAGAAGAGTCTTCTTTTTAGATGATGGATTATTAGCCACACTGGAAATTTTAAGGAAACTCTCGAAACAATTATCAGTTTCTCGTAAACATTACAGGGATATCTTGTAAAAATGAAAAACAGAGATTTGTCGAAAAACCCTGTAAAGTAGATCGGCAATTACAAGATTTTTTTCTTCATAATTTTCTAGGTAAAATCTTCTTTGTGTATAGAAAATGTTGAAAAGCAAATTACTACTTGATTAAATAATTATAAAAATATTTCTTCTTGCGATCCATCACAATTTTTCGTAATTTCATTTAAGAAATTACTAATTTTATTTGAGAAACTAACTGTACGTTTTTATTTTCAATAAATTTCATTTTAATATCATATTTTGTTACCTACACCACACACTGTATACTATATGATTATTATACGAATAAGTATTATTATAAAATTTCTTCTCGTAAATAAAAAAAACTGTATTTTAAAAATGCCGTTAACCTAACGTTTCTTAGATGCTATCAAGTCCCATGAAGCTCGACCCTTTAGTTTAGTTTCCCCGAGTCACCGAGTTCCGAAGCGCCAGTCGGCCGCGAAGCGCAACGAGTCGGTCGCAACAATCGACAACAAAGTGAGCGTCCGTCCTCCGACATGCCCACGTCCAAAGTCGCAAGTAGCGTTTACACGAGGCCGGCCGGTATAAGAAGAGCCGCACGTCGAAAAGAGGGATACGGAGTTGGCCCGGGCGGAAACTCGAAGTGCGCGGCGACGTCTCCGCGCGGGATGGCACACCGCGGGGGAGTTGAAGCGGAAAGCCGGGCGCGCGCCACCCGACGGCCAGGTGATCCAGACAAATGACCGTGCGGTCAGCGAGTGGCAGGCCCGTAGCCGCCGCCCTGACACGGGATCCGCCGGGTCGTCCGCGCCTTACCCCCGTAGCCGGCGACGTTGTTATCCCTCGACGCGGAGACAACCCCACGGCGATATAGATGGTACACCGGGGGTGGTGGTAGGGATTTTCCGCGGCGCGCCGTATCAATCACCCGGCTCATCAGTCATTTGCCGAGCGCGGGACCGATAAGGGCGATTGAAAATCTTGAGGGGGTGGGGGGTGAAATTAAAAAGAGGGAGACGATTTCGAGAGATAGAGGGCTTTACGCGTTGTACATCGTGGAAAATCATGCGGTGATTAATTGTCCGGCGGTGGGGGGGAAAAAAGCAGCCATTGTTCGGTTGGCTTTATCGGACGCCACGAGTTTTTTCTCGGGGGAGGGGAGACGCGGTGCCACTGGCAGCCAAGACGGTCCTTTTTATATTCGCGGGCTTATGAGCGATGCTTATGATAATTTATCGATCCTCGAAAACTCCGTTGTCGCTGCGCTGAAATATTAATCTGAACTCGTTTCTTTTCTTCTTTGTTGCAGGTAAATTGATGGCTTTTTTCCGGCGACTCTTGGTTCACTGGGTCATGCGTAAATACGTGAGTATAGCAGCGAAAGTCGCTCTCGAGGAAGTTTTCCCGCCGGCGATTATTTCGATCACGAATTCACGAGCACCGCCGGGGGTGTACATTTCAAAATAGCGACGCCGATTGTTTTTATTAAATTTCGCCGCGAGTGATCAATTATGGATATTTTCGGCGATTTATTCAAGACTGCGGGGAATCAATGGCGGATTCATTGCCGCGTCGCATAATTGCCCATGCAAAAAGGCTGATAATATAATCGATATTCCGCGAAACGGACGCAATTTCTATTACGCCGTTTCCAAATATTAAATCAAGAGGCCGGGGTCCTCCTCGTATGCATATTCATTCTTTCGCGGGGCGGGGGGTCAGAATTACACGCGCACCGACGCGCGAACGCGAGAAAAAACGGACAAACGCGGGGAAATTTCCAATTAGCAAATGTCAGTCTCGCGCGCGACCGGAGCGTACTTTGCGAATGCATAATTATCCGGGGTTTACGGGAGAGCTAAAAGGCAACGTGCAATATTTTTGTTACGACTGTTCCGGCAGTATTAATAAAGATGCATCGGCCACGCGCTGAGTCCCGCTAAATCGAACGAAACACACAGCGCGTTTGCATAATTTCATGGATTTCAGTTTTTTTTTTTTCATTCATTTAAATGGGCAATCATTAAATTTATTTCGTCATTTTATAATCCTTATTTTTCGTACTAATAAGGGAATACAACATTTTCATTCAATAGCAAGCTTTAAACTCGAGTAATCGCAGCAATCTGCAGAAAAAAATTTGAAACAGTGATAAAAATAATAATAATAAACTCCGGCAAATCCGCATAATGAAGCCCGCTAATTTTCCAAAATGCCAGCCAAAGCCGCTTTTATCCGCGCATCGAGGGAGGGTCCGACGACCCTTCAATCAATGACACTCGACGTGCCAATTTCTCGGGGTCCCGCGAGGCTCCAGAAAAACTTCGCGCGCTAATTGCAAAGCGGATTTGCCTGGCGACGGTCGGTAAAAAAATAAAAGAATAAAAAAAAACAAAGCACCGAGACGCGCGGAAAATCGGGACGGGCTTTTGGCCGGCGGCGCGCGATGGAATTAGACGGACGCGAGTTCGCTCGATCTCGCCTCTCCTCGTCCTTTTTCCCGTCCCGGAGAAATGGCCCGGGGCGAGACGGAACTTACGGACTTACGGGAAATAAAGTTCCCCGAGCGCGGCGCAGTCACCGCGGCGGAGTAAGTAGTCGGCCGGGCGATTATCGTCCAAACTTGTTAAGTGTGAATTTGAATGACCCGCCCGAGATCTACGAGTGTTTTATTGTTTAGACTTCGGGATTGGATTACCGGTTGATGCTTTATTTTGCGGGGTTAAGGGGGATTTATGGGCGCTTCAAGTTGTTTTAATTACAGATGTTTGATGCGGTGAAAATGAGATGATAGGAAAAAGTATTTAAACAAAATATATATAAATTATAATTAATTACATTGCATTTGAAGTTATCCATTGATTGTAGAATAATTATACCTATCCTGCATCGGTAGATTCAAGAGTGCATTCCTTCAATATCAATTAATATCTAGACAAATTACATTAAATAAATAAAAAATATTTCATTAAAATAGTCTACAGAATTATTTTTTTAATTTTAATACATTTTTTCATTAAAATTAGTCATTCGATCTCGAGGTTTAATAGGTGGTGTTTTTCATTATAAATGAACATCATTTTCTTTACAATAATTAATATTTGATTGTGATTATTTTTTTTTAAATATACATAAAAGTATATATATAAAAGTTTTTAATTAATGAACTAAATTGGATTTGTAATTAAAATTCACAATTAAGGTACTCAAATGAATTTTTAAACTTTTTATAACCTTCATCTCATATTGTTAAACCTGCCACGTCAAAATCTGTAAAAAAAAAACATTGTAAACAGTAAAACAAAGATTTACTACTTATATCAGAAAACCGATAAGCAACTCCAAAGTAAACTATTTCACAATCTAACTAATTCAATCGATACCGGTAATAATCGAACAAAAGGACAAAGTCGATCCAGAAAAGGGGTTAGCCCGGGGAGTAACGACCAGAGAAAGTAACGAAGAAAAATGGGTGCACGGAGAAAATCGACAATCGACGTTGGCTGCCCCGAAAGCGCCGCCCCCCGGTCCTTCTGCGCGTCGTTACTTTTAACTGACTTTCAACTGTTAATTCTATCAAAAAGTTAGTCGTCGCGCGGCTGCAGTCGCCTCCTCCGTCTTCGTCCGCCCCTAGTTTCTCCGTCTTTGTCCGCGCGCCTCGGAGCTTTTCGCGGACTAAGGAAGGCTCGCAACTTTTCTCTTACGGCGCCTCTCCTCACGCCTTTGTGTGTACAGCCCCGGTAAAAGCGTCGCCGGGGCTGAAATTATTTCAGGCCTCGGCACTCCAGGTAGCGGAGAGCGATGCGAAATATTGTTCAACTTCGTTAAACGCCACGGTCCATAAAAATTTGCGCGATTACCGCGCGCCCGAGCTTTACGGCGCGGGGGGGGGGGGGGGGGGGGGGGGGGGGGGGGGGGGGGGGGGGGGGGGGGGGGGGGGGGGGGGGGGGGGGGGG
>JAXIUT010007105.1:0-21199 GCA_035586675.1 Eurytoma californica
AATGGATAAGAGAATACGTAAATCACGTAAAACTTCATTTTCAATTATTTTAAAGCTTCTATTTACTATAGTCCAGAATAAAAATGGACTAGATTTATAAGGCATTAGCTTTTTCGAACGAAGCTAATTTTTTGGTACTTGAGGATAACAATCTTTACTCTTAAAGCAATTTTTTCGGTAAGAAAGAGAAAACTATGTGTGTTACAGAGATGCCTCGAGCAAAACATAAATTCCGCTAACATAAAATTGCGGTTACTTGAACACTAAAACGAGTAAAACACTAAAATTGTACACAGTATTATAAAAAATAGTAGGTTATGATTTATCGTAATGTTTTTCTTATTCACTATTGCCTATTTTTAACAAAATCCAAGGAGACCACCTTAACATACCCTTTTCCCAATGAAATAAAAGAAATTTAAAAAAATTGAAAAAAGTATAAATAAAAATAAAACTGTACATGAAAATAATTTTATAAAAGTAGGATACGTTTCTATTTCAAAATACCACCATAAGATTCAAACGAAGTCACCTCAAATTTCATGAATCCACACTCACATACCACCTTCAAACAGCCAAGCATTATTTCAACCTTTGGAACGTACAGTCAATTTAGCAGCATCAAGGTTCGAAAGGATCGATTGGCCAGAGCATCAAGCACTGAAAGAACCAAGCCTTTTAAACTCGACCCTCTTTATTATCACCAGCAGCCCCGTCCACTCCGGGAGAACAATAACTCACCCGCGCGGAGAAAAAAAACATCGGCGGACCGCGATTCAATTAAATACCCGCGAGGCGATAGTAAATAGCCGCGGGGCCGCGATAATGATGCAAATTAAGCGCGCACGCTCGGCGCGGAATCGCGATAAGCGGGCTCGGCTCGCGGGGGGACGCGCGATACCCCCGTCGATGGATCCCCGCGCGTCTTACTCCGCGCCACCAAACTTTGGCCGAGCATTGCGATCCTCGTGCATCAGCCGCGCACACGCCTATGGCAATATTTTCGCGGGGACGCCGAAGTCGGACGCGCTGTTCGCTCGGCGCGATAAGGCGCGGGGGGAGCTTTTTAATTAGCAGCGCGGCCTGTTCTGTTATTGCGGTAATTTGCGAACTTTTGAACGATTGGTTCATTTGTGACCAGGGGATTCTTTATTTTTGCATTATGTTTCAGATAATTAGATCGGGTTGATACTGGCTTCCGTCAAATTAATATGTAAACAATCGCAAAAAATAAAATACTGCTGTTGTTTGATTAATCATGACACGAGAAATACCACTGGTAATGAACAGACCATCGTGCAACTCTTTTACGAGGATTAGAACATTAGAAAGTTCTTGTTATTAATGAAGATTGTATTATTAAATTTTATCGTATTAAAATTCCAAGTGTCACGTAGTAAATATATGATAACCTTTAACGAAAATAAAGCACCTCTCAATCTTCCATAGAAAATAAGCACATTTCACGAATTCTTCCGGCGAAAAAGCAATTCGCAGCAGTTTTGCATATTTTATATTTCATAATTGTGCACTAATGCACTGAACATCATTTACTCACGTAATTGGAATGTTCACAATTCTCGTAGCGTTTGTAACTCACCTGTAACAAAAACAAAAAACATATTTAAATAAAAAATTTCAATAAAACTATTTGTCGTATTTGTCAAAAAGAAAAAAACTAATGTGTGGGTCTCGGGGACCCCCGGTAGGAATGAAGTTCCCTTCCGCTTGTTATCCTCTCTATATACAATATATTAATATTACTGTACATAGAAAAAGAATCTTTTTATATTCTATTATTTACATCGGATAATATATTACAAAATAATCAACAGGTAATTTTTATATTTTTAATTCAATGCTTATTCACGTTATTACTTGATGATCACAAACGATATAGATTGGTGACATTATTTTTTTCGTTAGGTCCTACTCGTCAAGGCCGCCACAAGGAACTTCGTTCCAAACAACAAAAAGAGACTTTTTTAACCGACCAGAAAAGATACCGAACCCGACGCGTCAACGCCTCTCGTGAAAAAGAAAGAAATGAAAGCCGATGGTCCCGCGCTATCGTGCAACAGCGGTTCCCCCGATGGGCCGCCTGTGTCGCGTCGCGCCGCCGCTGCGCCTCGCTCGCGAAATCTGCAGTCGCCGCGGCGTTCGACACCGAGGGGCGATCGGCCCCCTTATCGCGAGCCGGTGTCCGGCCTTAACGACGCGCCGGCGTGTCATTGTCGCGGCCGTCCAGATCCGATCGATGCATGCCTCGAGCCTATACACACGCGCCAGACTCCTCGGCGCGTTGCTTTCCCACCGTTGTGCAGCTTTCAAATTTCATCGGAAGTTTAAATTATCGAGATGATTAAAACATTGTGAAATAGTAAATCGCATGTAAATTAAATTATGATAAACATGCGATTTGAGGCTTTCTTTACTTCCCTCCGTGGTGGGTATATTATTTATTGTCTAGCGAGGGCGAAAATACTACATTCTCGAATCGGCGCCGAGAGGGAATGTGGCACTTTCGCCCCGCTAGGCAATAAAGTAATTTTCGCCCTAGCGGGCTGAAAATACCAACTTCCCTTCCAGCTCCCGATCGGGAATTTTCGAAATCGTTAGGCCGAAAAATAGTATACATACCTAGCCCTGTATAATAAGAAATGTCTCAGATCACATGTAATCGACAATTACAATTACATGTGATCTGAGACATTTCTTATTATACAAGGCTAGGTACGTAATATACTATTAAAGCAAAGAAAACAGTTTTTCTAACTACACTCTACCCTTAAATAATTAAGCGTTCTTTTTTTTTTGCTTTTTTGGTAAAGCGTTTTATATGTAAAGTGAATTGATTCTTTTAATTTGATTTTAAAAATGTGCAAGTTCTTAAATTACGGTGTGCATCATTGTTAAGGTACTATAGCGAGGCTACGAGAATGAAGTTATTTACAACGGAACGGGTAGTTATCCCAGCTATCCGAGGGCTACAAAGTAAACAGCTACTTCGTGATCAACGGATGAATCGCTAAAAATAGTTAAATACAACTAACGTAAGGAGCTCACGAAGTCACGAAATTTCAGAGTATACAAATTTTTTAATGTAAAAATAATATAAAACAAAAAAAAGATAGGATCGCTCAATTACTTCCACACTCAAGACGAATGACCAGTAATACCAGTAATCAATGCGGAAAACTATACTGATGGTTGTATTTATGCAATTTGCGACTAAATTGTGTAGCTTGTCGTTAAAGGCGACAAATTATTTTGATGCAAAAGCGTTGCATTCATTTTGCTCAATCATTTCAACATTAATAAAACTGAAGCCAGAGGAACGTAAAAAGTGTATGGAAAATCGAACTACAAGCATCGGCCGCCTGAAAGTGGAAAGCTATATTCTGCAAGGAGAACACGCCGGTACATCGTATCGAATTTATTTTATCAGGCGACGGCATCTGGGCGTACCTTTGGTATTTTACAAAATGCTCAATCATTTTTTACGATATGAAAACTCTCACTCCTCGATCTATATTTTATGCGGCTACAAGACCACGTTAGAATTGCACACTTGCAAAGCGATTGGCGTCGCTTAAGAACTTGTACCTGACGCAAGACCGCGATCACTGCAATTTCATTTACATTACTTTTTCCTTCTCTTTTCAAGATGACACTGCGTTTTTCTAGTCATATTACTTTTTTACGAATGTTTACACATTTTTTTGCCGCGATATTTACATCGCTACTTGGGTTTGCGCTGCTTGAAGAAATAGTTAGGCTCGTTATCGAAATGTGTATATTAAAAGTTGGATAAATTTAACACTTAATGATTAGTTTTGCAGGCGCACTTTTACGATTAACCAGTTTCAAAGGGACATGGAGAACCAGTTGGTGATAGTTATCGAGTAATAATTAACTACGGGTTTGCTGGTTTATTTAAATGTTTCAATGAAATTTATCTGTCGAACAATAATTATTCCTGACGTAATTAATTTTTCTGTGTACAATACACGGGCATTATGCTAATGCAAATATTACTTCTCATGATTAATTAAAATAAAATGCAAGCCATTAAAAATAGAAAGGGAAACGAATTCCTGAAACCGTAAATAAGGTACCAGGTAGCGAACTTTCTTGTCCTACTGATAGGTATCTAAGAACCATATTAAAACCGGATAAAAAAGGATCATAGAAAGGAGATAGCATTTAATATGGAACTGGAGTCCATGTAAGTCTTGAATTGAATGAAAGATGATAAAGTAATTAGAAAATTATTTAGAGGGAAACATTTGCTTAAACAGGTTAAAAATGTTCTTCCTGTAAAGGAGCGTAAGATATACTGCTAGAAATCGTCTAGTTTTCTCCCGCCGATGAAACGGTTTTACAAATATATCTCGTACGTTTAACGATCACTTTGGAAGATACGCCATTAATGGGCGAAAAATATCGGAAAAATCATTTTATCGATGGGAGAAAAGTAGGCGATTCTCAGCAGAATAAATATATATTTACAATTAAACATAAACCGTGAAACTTTCACAACGAATTAATTCTCCTTCGTGCACGAGTTAAATAGCAAATCTGCATGTACTCATAATAAGATATTGTCACGCTGCATAAGGAGGGTGGAAAATTCTAAATAAACCAACCTCACACTGAGAAAATAAGTTAGAAAAAATTACTATTTTTTTCGTAAGAGGGCACCTACTCGACCTAGTAACAATGTTTGCTAAACTCGTAGCAATTTTTTCTAAACTAGTAGCAATTTTTACTAAACTTTTATTTAAACTTTTGTAATATCTCATAGAAGTATAATAATAATTATGAAAAGTTTAGTAAGCTTTTTTTTACGGTCAAGTAGGTCGCCCTTTTAATAGAAAAATAGTAATTTTTACTAATCCTTTTTCTCAGCACAGCGAATTCTCAAAGCGCGTCGTACCACTCTTGCTGCTCGTCATCGCGCGTTTCCGCTTTATCATCAATCTTCCCCCTGCCTCTCGGCCGTTTCGCCGCGCGTCTAGAAATTCCCGAGCTGCGCGAGGCTACGAGGTTCGCGGGTCGCGGGCTTATTAAAAAGGGTTGGACGAGCGACGCGGCTAATTCGATGCGTCAGGCGGATTTGGAGGTCGGAATTCCCGCGGCGCGGGGTACACGGGCGCTGATTAGATATGCACGGGCGCCGCGGGTCGTGCACGTAGCTGCTTCGCCACGGAGGTCAATGTCAGGGCGAAAACCCGCGCGCTTCCCAGCGTGCTCCGGTGTAAGTAAAAATAACGCCGGTAAAAATTATTCACGGTTTCAATGTTTGCACTTTTTTTACTTTGAGATATAGAAAGTTTTGGCTTGAAGTAACTAGACTTCAGTTTCAAGTTTTTTACAGATTCAATCTGTAGTTAGGGTGTATTGCTGGCGAAGAAAAAGCTTTATAATGGCTGCAACTTTTAAATTTTACTTTCGAAACTTGTTTGAGTTGCGCTCCTGAGTCAGAAAAATTATTTTTTGAAAAATGGTGCGTTCTCTCAAACGCGTATAACAAGATAAATTTTTTACATGCGATTGGATTATTTTAAGAACTAATTTTAAATGGAATAAACAGTTTTGAAAAAAAATATTTTTTTTCCAAATTAACTTTTTTATTTTTCAATTTGTATGTACTTTATACCTACAAAATACAAAATATATTCTTTAGTACTCCCGATTTAAGACTTATACTGATAAGTCATTTTGCCTTAAAAATGTGCATATGCAAAAGTAGAGTTTTTGAAAAATTAACTAATTTTATAAGTTATAAATAATTTTTTAATCTTTGAGAAAGCATTCTGCTATTTCAGTGTTTGACTTTCAATTTTTTAAACAATATTCCTTCGGATATATTACCCTTATTTCAACTGAAATGTTATGCACTTATCAAGATGAGCTGAAAATGCGAGTTCTTTTCCCACTAAAAAACATGAAGTAGCATTAATGCGTAACGACCCTCAATCCATTACGCGGAATATATCAGCATTAAAAATAGTTTATTTAGGTATTCCGTTGCACTAGATAGTCTATTCCAACATTCGTTCCTAGGCAAAAAGTAACTTTGTACAACCGCAAATATACCGCTAAAAAAGGAAACATGATTCTACCCTCTAAAGTTGAATAAGTGAAATTTCACTTAAATAAGTCAATATTCACTTATTCTAAGTCAAAAGTCTTCCACGTTGGAAGATATTTAACGTTAAACAAGTGACTATTCACTTATTTATATGAAATTTCACTTATTCAACTTTAGAGGGTAGTACATTGTTTATTAGTTTCGTTGGATTGCAATAATGTTCTATCTTCGCAAGACATAATATTATTAATAATACAAATATTATTAATTATTATTATTATTAATACCACCGTTTAATTACGTTCTCCAACAAATTATACAAAAATTAAATCCACATTAAATTACTTTCTTTACGAATACTTCGCTACGCAGTTTAACAAAAGAACAAGAGCGCATTTTTCGCAAAATCTCTCAAGTCATACCAAGTATACAGCTTGATCACTCAACTACAAAATCATCAAGCAAGATAGCACAATTATTCGAGACGTCAGCCTGCATGTATATGCGCACAACGGGTGCTTTTACGATTATGGTGAGCAGTTTTATGCAACTTCTTTCAGTCGACCGAAATTGTTGATTTTAAACTTTATTAACGAGCAGTGTAAAGACGAACCTTACAGACTTACTTTTGAGTATACGTGGTCAAAGAAGATTCTGAATTTTTCATTGCTGAAATTGCGACCAAAGTACGATGTTTGTCTATTGCATTTTAATCCCTTCTACGGCGTTTTAAATGCTCAAGTGTTGAGTGCAGATTTACCGTTGTTTCCGGAGAAATTAAGTGATGTTAATGGTTATGAAATACGATCCTCGATGTCATCGAAGATATAAATGGTACCTCAATAATAAAAAAGAGGGTCAATAATTATACGTCAATAATTATTTTTAACATCGTTGAATGTTGTTTTAAGCGCAATGAACTTTTCTGCTAAATATATCAAAGTTAATACTACATTGAGGAATAACAATAGATTTTTAATTATCAATTCAAATTTCTTAATCGAGCATATTTTATAACAAAAGCCGACAAAAATAGATTTTCAATGGATCATGCTAATGAGTCGCCAACATTCACAAACACATCGTAAATACTCCTATCGCTATTGTTAATCTTACCGGTGGACTACTCTAGCCTCGAGCAGTCACGTACAAGATAGGCTTATCCGACTACCGTTAGGTCGTTGTTGACGTCGCAAAGCCAGAAAAAAAGCACCGAGACAGGCTCCCACATCACAGATCATTCCGCTGCGAGCACGGAAGACGAGGAGTCATCAATCGCACTCTTGTTTATCGCCGCTTCCGAAAAATGAGATGAAGCCTTTGTTCCACATGGTTAACCATCATTTACGATGCACTTTAGCAATGAGAATTGGTAGGGCAAAAATTGAACATTTATTATTAAGAATCTAGGATTAACATGTAGAGCTCCTGGATCGCTGAAGAAAATTTTAGGGTAAGTACTTGCAAGCTACTTTTAATAGCTTCGCAAAGAAAATCGTAAATAACTTTTAATCATAATCATTATCCGTCGTAAGAGAAAAACGATTGCCGTTAATCCGTTAATGTACGGTTAAAGGTTCAAACTCAAGTTTTTGAACTAGATTTAAATGAATACCATGTTTTTTTTTTTGTTCAAGTATAATACAGATTGAATGAAGCGTTAAAAAATTGATTAACAACATCTTGTTAGTCTAAAACAGTAAACATGTGAGATAATTTAATACCCAATCTCTAGAGTTCTATAAATCACTAAACAGTTGTTTATGGGCTATCTAGTCTTCTATTAGCACGTAATTACACTGGCTGATCATCGCCTCTTATCCAAGGGCATTTTTACACGAGCAAAGTGCACGGCTGTTAATTAGCCGAGAGAAAATTGCGAATGGAGGCATCGCAAATCCTCAGAGAAAAGTCGCCAATGTGGCCTAATGGCATCGCTATCGGATTTTTCGCGCGACCTCAAATTTACCCTATCAGCTTTCATAATGCCGGGGGACCGTTAATGTGGTCGCATAAAAAAAAACCGGCAATCTTAATTATTATTTGCATTACAATTACTTTAGGGAGTCGTTGACTTAATTAAATTTTAATGCCAATGGCACAGACTCTCGCACGACGCGAACAAACGAAAAATTTAATCTAAATTAAACGGGCTGCTCGAATTTCAATTTGCCCGACGAATTGTCAGTCGAGACCTATTTCCGTGACCGAAAATTGGACTCTCGCGTCGGTGATTATTTCCTCTAAATGCAAACACGTATACGCCCGCGGTGATAAATAGATTCGTGCCCACACGCATCAGCTGTGCACGCTTTCGACGCAATCAACCCTCCGGGTTATTTTCCAACACATACAACTGATGTTGTTAAATCGTCGGAGTAAGCGTATACATTTGCGCAGAATGAGATTGATTTTTGTCAACGACGATTAGTTACCCCCGAGGTAGGTTTAATTGCGACTATTATCACCATTTTCATTGATCCGTTCGATTGGTCATGGATAAAATACAACTTATATACAGTTTAGTATTATCTTAAATTAATTATCCTGTACTAATTACATTGTAAAAGTCTTTAAGTGCACGCGCCCAAGTTTCTGCGTCGGCGTGTGTGGGTGTGCGTGTTCGTGTGCGAATTGCAATATCGAATAATAGTATATTACGATACAAGTGCGATAAAAGTGATTTTTGGACTCATGTGAGTTTAGCGTCCGAGCGAAGAGAGGGTATCGCATTCGTACGATATTTTATAGTACAACGTGCAAAAACGCCAGTTTATCACATGCAAATTGATGTTAGCGTGCGGTAAACGGGCGTTTTACGCACGGAGTGCTATAAAAAAAATTATTTATATCGCACGGTTACATTGCATTACACACATCTAAATCCGCATTTCACGCATATAAAGATTTAAGCGGCGCGAGGGCGCGAAGAAAATAAGCGGCTTTCCCAAGCATGTAACGAGGATTACAATTGAAAAGCAATCAATCAGCCCGGCCGGACAGTCGGCGCATCGTCCCGTTTAATTGCCTCCGCGCGGGCTCGCGATGCGTGACGATCGATTCATCCCACCAACAGGTGCAGGCGACTCGTCGCAATCGCGTTACCTGCCCCCCTCCTGTAGTCACCGTAGACTCGACACTTCCGCGCTTTGTCGCGTAACAGTAAAGCGCCGCCGGGTGAGAGGCGAGCGTGTACAGGAGTGACTCGCCGACTTTCTCGGCCGATTTCATTCACGCGTGAATTTTAAGTACACGACCGGCTCGGCCGGTGCAGCGCGCGACGAACAATGCGAGGAGGTGCCGCTCGCCTTTTCACTCTCGGCGGGCCTTCTTGGCGCGATCCGGGCTTTTCTTTCGATTCGTGAGAAGCGTCGTGACGTCTATCACGTAATCTCGGCTCGGTGCACTCTGTATAGGACTAATGGAAAAAGTGCCGAAATTGCATTTTAATGCGACGCTTTACTTTTTCGTACGCGGAAATTAGGTTTTAATGATGATATATTGCATATTTTTCAGAAGTGTTCGCCTAGCTAATGTAGAAATGTAGCTATGTGCCCCTACTTATGTAATTACGTTATTATTATAACCTATTGTTATAAAGTAACTGTTTATACAATTATGAATTATTCTATTGAGTCATATCTTTTTCATACCATACATTAATTTATATCGCTTTGAAACCTAGTAATTCCCTGGTAGAAATGTTAAATAGTTTACGAGTACAAACTAACACATTGTTACTGACTAGGGTTACTGGCCAAATTTCGGTTCTAAATATACCGATTTTTCGAACATTCATTTAAATTTTTAATCTCCTAGAAAAATAAGTCACTTACTGCAAACAAAAAAGTCTGTCGAGAAAATCAAAGTGTTACTGAATTGAGATTTCGGGAAGATTCGATTACTTATTTTAAATGCATCCCACAAACGTACCTCTTAATGACTATTTTAGTGCACATTATTTACTAGTCATAATCTAGCTCGTTGGACATTAAAAATATCGACAATACTACAAGGGAACTTTTGAATAAGAAACACATTTAAACACCACATTGCATACAGGTCATTCGATACAGTACAGAGAGAAAGGGTGGAAAGCCAGAGTAATTACCAGGTAGTTTAACCGTGGCTTATTAGAGTACGCGACGCACAAGCTCCTCATCCAGACGCGGCTGCTGCGGTTGGACTCGATGAACCGGCATTGCGCAGTCCGGTTCGATAAACCGCGCGATCGGCGTCGTCTTGCGCCATCGCCACTCCGCTCCCAGGCGCTCGACATTTCATTTTTTTTTCTCCTTTTTTTTTAACGATCGTCATCACGCGAGGGCGCGAGTCCACCTCGCGCGAGACTCGCTTTACCTAACGAGGCAGCAGCGCCGCTGCGAGTCGGGGCCATAACTTTTGCAATTAGGCGGCGCACGCGCCTCCAGCGGCGATGCCTATGGAGGCCCAATCAAAACTGGTGACTAATCGATCCGTCGCTCGCCCGCGATTCCCCGCTGTGCATTAAGTGCGTTTCCTTTTTTTATTCTCTCGTCCACGGTTTAGGTAACTGATTAGCTACTTTGAGCGCCGATGTTTTCCCTCCTAATTAAAGTGATAGGCTAACAGCTGCAATTAAAGTGATTCGAATTGTAAATTCTGCTCGGCTGCGAAGTAATGACACGAAATTTGTTGAGCATATAGGAAAGAAGGCTAAACGAAACGAGCTGATTGAGATAATGAGAAAAATCTTTTCGTGTTATTTGGTGTATTTTTGTGTATCATTAGCGGATGTGTATAATGCTCTAATAATTACTTTTTTTTTGTACAGTGCCATCATCTTCGTAATAATTGTAATTACCTAATAAGAGAAAAGCAGCGATAAAAATAATTTCAAAGGAAAAATTAATGTAGCATAATTAAGAATCTGGTCATCAATTTAGTTTTTCAAAATAATGTCCAATTATATTATTATTTTTATTAAATTCGAATTATTAATTTTCTTTTTGTTATAATAACTAACTATGGTATTTCCCCTTAAACTAAATGTATTAAGAACATTAAAATATCGATTCAATAATCCCTTTTACTTCAAATTATAACAGCTGTGTACGTATATCCCCATTCAAGAGAAAAAAAATTGCCCTCCTATTAACCTTGCACAACAGGCCGTAAGCGTATCGCGTCCAACCCGATGACTTTAATCTACTCTCATTCTACTTATGCAAACGAATTTGTGCCGTTCCGCGCGCGCGCAAGAGAGAGAGAGGCCTGCCCGATGAAGCAATTCAGCCACATACCCGTATCGTCCCGGTCCCACTACAATCGAATTTAATGCCCCCGCGAGGAAACTGCGCTCCAAAACGCTCATTCCGGGGATTCCCCGGGCGGCGGCGGCGGCGCGCGCGCAATATTAACCCGCACGGCGCGGGGAGATCCGCGGGCGTCCGCAGGGGCGTATATCTATGCGCATATCCAGGCACTGCATTCCGTTTCACTTTGTTTCCCCTCCCCCCCGCCTCCCGGCTCGTACAGGCGAGACAATGCGAGCCCGACAATGTATCGGAAAGGGATATCTCGCGGCGGAGGGGAGTACAGAAACAAAAAAAAAATGACGTGTTAACAGGTTCTCAGTGACTGTTATAAACTTGTCTCTCGGATCGTAGCCGACTTATATCCTCTAATGTTGCACAAACTCGAGGCGGTGATTCGACAAATTTTGCCGATAATTTTTTGCGAGCACCTCTTTCTCAGGCCGCGGATAAAAATGCTAATCGCGCCGCGAGCTTTGCGCAAGCTCCCGAGCGGCGGATTCAATGGAGCAAAGGACATTTGCGCGCACAACGCGCGGGGAGAGACCTCTTCAAATTTGAAAACAAACGCGTAGCTTCATATTTATTTATCCTTCGATTACAAAATAATCGTTTCATCATTCTGTTACCTTACGCGCATATACCTGCAAATTCAAATTGAACCTTGCAACAGTCAAATTGAAGTCGTACACGCAGCTTACATTGTATACGGCTGCTGCACAGCGAGACACGCTACACGACATTGACGTATCAAAAACCCATTCATTTTTTTTTCTTTTTAAACGCCGTCGCTATTATGAATTCGTTAAGCCCGCGGCCGCGGTACAATCGCGAATTTATCAACCTCAGGGCTGGCCTACTTGTCGCGCCGCGGCACAAAGCGCCGATCCCCCTGTCCCCCCGGACGGGACAAAAGTTCGCCGAGCTTTATGATACGAGCGTGTATGCAAATCACCCACGCCTTGGAATATTGTCGCACGCGAGACGTTCGGCGCATACCGCGCGGCCGGATAACGCGCGCTGTCGGACGCACGCGGCGGGCCCATGTGGGAGCGCGCGAGGGGGAAAAGGATAGTTCGCGCGGCTGCGTGACGAAGGGGACCGGGACGCGGCGGCGTTCGCACGCTTTTATTCGCGAGGGGAAATTAATTATCGCGCGGGAATCGTAAAACTGATTAAATGCCGATCAATTTCCACGCGCGATATAAGGCTTATCCTGATGATAAGTGGATGCTGTTGAATTTTATTTTCTCAGGTAGGCTTGTGTAGCCTTTTCAGGGAGGCGGGGGATCATGTTTTTTTTTTTTAAGATAACTATAATAAATTAATTCCGTGCCAGTGAAAAGTAAATGTTATTGTAATAAAAATGACGCATGTTTAAATGGAGAATATTTAAAAATATGAAGTTTAACTTCTTCTTGCACGATGAGAATATATTATTAATGATGTCATTATTTGAGAAAAAAACAAATTTGTAAATACGGCCTTAATAGTATTTAGAATGTTATTTTTCATCTCAACACATTTTGTATTCTGTTTTTTTTAATTTTATTGTTTAGAAAGATTATTGTAAAATTACAAAAAAAATTATTTATTTTAAAAACTGTACTGAAAATGGCGTCATTGGTTGAGTAATCGTAAATATGAAAATTTTATGTTCTCTTATTTATTTTTTTACATTCGAGTTTGTCGACTAAAGCAATTACCCAACCTCATTAAAATCGATCGAATAGATCATTAGTTATAGAATACTACGCGCACATACACACACACATCCGTAGACATTTTTCAAAAATATAAAAAAAAACATCAAAAAATGATAAAAAGTAACTCAAAACAAACTTTTAACATGTTTAAGAAAAAAAATTTTTTTACGATGACAAAGCTTCCTCAAGGTGGAAGCAAAAGATTTAACTCAAAAAAACACGAAGAACCTGAGAAAAAGGTGCAATAAAAAGTGTCCAAACTGTTTATAAAAGTCGGGAAAAACCGTAAGCGTAAATAAGAGATACGTATTTCAACTCCTCGTCGAGTTCGTCCCTTCGCAATTCGAAAACTTCTCCTCGCCAGGCTGACCCGGCCGCGCGAAAATAAGGCCGGCAGCGCGACGGTTCCCCGATGCATTATACATTCCTCCCCGAACTTTTCTCCGCGACTCGCCGGAAGCGAAGCAAATGGAGTTTCGCGACTCGACTATCGGGACGAGGAGCGTACGAAAAAAGAAAAGGGAGAAAAAAAAAAATAGAAAAGACGCGAGGAATATTCATGAGGGGACGCGCGCGACGGCACTCGTCGTTAATACCATTTGTCACGCGATTCGGCGAGCGGACGCGCTCCCACGGGACGGAGGCGCGATTTATGTAACGCGTCGGCTGTACAGTCGCGGCTGAGAGGGCGCGCAGGGGTGGGCCCCGCGGGATGCGCCGGCGAGAGGTGATAATGGATATCGACGAGGCCGGCCCATCGGGAAAAGTTTGCACGGGTGTACCCGTTTGGGTGGTGTGGAAATGAGAAATAATTGGCTCGCGGGATATGGTATCGTTTTTTTTGGCGAAGGGACGAGACTTTTGATTTCTTTTTTTTTTTTAATGGAGAGAAGCAACTGTTGTGGTTCAAGGTTGCAAGGGGCGAGGATACGTTACTATTCGCAATGGTGGTTTGTGGTTGCAACAAGGACAATGAAAAAATGATACGTGTGGTCGGACTGGCATTGCCGATAGCCTTACGTAACTGCAGCTTAATATTACACCGGATTAAGTAAACAGTAACATAAGATGTCGGTTCAAGCCCAATTATATTTATAACTTTTAAAAATTTCCACCGGATAATTCTTAAATTAACTCATATAAAAGTTATTGTAAAAATTTGCTAGAATTACTTGTACAGTTTTCTTGATGTCTCAGAGCTTGTGCAAAGCTCTGTATCGACAAAGAATTTTGCTTTTATTATACTCTTTTTTTATACTTCATTAAGGTCCTAAATAACAAATTTTTATGGGAAAATCATTGTAAATTCTATATCCGGAGCTTGCACGATGCGAATATAAAATTTACAATGATTTTCCCATAAAAATTTGTTATTTAGAACCTTAATGAAGTATAAAAAAGGAGCGAATCTACAGTATCGTTTCGAATATAATATACATAGAAAAATAAAAGCAAAATTCTTTTGCTTCTGCAAGCTCCTTATAAAACTTGCAATGATTTTCCCGTAAAAATGTCCAAGATCCTACAAACCGTCTCACGATTACGTCTTTCCCCATAATTTTTACGGGAAAATTGTTTCAGTGTACATAACCAGATTGAAAATTAAAAATTTACAAATTCAGTCTTCCCTATGAGAAAGCTCAAATAGCAATGCAGTTGGATAAAATTAGAACTCACTGTCTACAAAACATAATTAAAATTAAATTAATAATCCAGCCCCCATATCAAAGCGTACAAACAAATGCCTTCAATTAAAAGCTGTAATGAGACCTAAATACTTGCGCGCGTAAGACGAGCCCTTCCCTTCCAATCGAGCCGCCGCCGGGATACTTTTCGCGGCAACTGCATAAGAGGCACTCGCGCGTCCGACTCCATGTTAATTGGGTCGCGCTGAATGAGCGCCAGTCCGTCCGCTCTCGCGAACGCATATGTACGCGCGCCGCACGTGAGAAGTTCGCACGCGTCGCTGCGGCGCGTCCTCTCTCCCTCCCCCGGCGTGCTTTCTCGCGCGCGTTACGCGCTCCTTGCGTCACGGAGCCAATTTATTCTGCCGCCGCTCCGAGAGTCACTCGGAAGTCGATTGGAACGCCGATACTTCGGAATTATTTTCTTCGTTAGCTCCGACGCCAATTTTTTAACGCAATTTTAGGATAATCGATGTTGGAGCTTCCGCTTGCACTCGTTCTTTCATGAGCACTGGTAGTAATTGTATAATAATAACTCAAAGTAGAGGAAATATCAACAAACTCTTTCTACTTCAGAGGAACACTTTTATTTAAATCCACTTAATCTTTTTTTTTTTAAAGTACGTGTATGTACTAACAAGTTGTAATACAATGTGACATTTTAATTTTTAAGGGTAAAAAGTAATATTTCAGAACGATATTTAGGTTTTAACAAAATTGGTCTTTTTAAACTTCGGAAAAATTAAAAATTTCTGAATTTTAATCATCATTTCATCAATCTATTTAAACAAACACCAAAGTCTTATGATTCTAATTGAAATATTAAATTCACATCAAAACGTTTTGAATGTTGCCGTCATTCAACCGGATATCTACTCATTAACCAATCCTTTCAATACTTCATACCGTGGAAAATCAATTTTTGTATTTTGTGAGTAGTTATAAAAACTATAGTTTTTGTACATAATTATTATTATCGTTTTGGGCATTATTTTATTGTTCAATTTACGTGGCTGTGCAATAATTTCTCACGGAAATCATATAAAACCACGTAACCAACAAAAAAGAACTACAGTTTTATTGAACAACTGCATTTTCACTTTATTTCGAGAGGATGTAAGTGTCGCGTTTACAATTGCTGCCTTGCGGTTTTTCTGGGGCAGGAGAAAGTAAATCCAGGTGCACGATGTGTTTTTTTTTCATTTTATGCTTTTAAGTTTCTTTGCCCGAATCATTTCGGTGACACTAAATTTCTGGTAAGAAAAGAAATATTTCCGGTTAAATCCGCTTTCTACAGCGAGTGAATTATCGCATGATCGATCACAATGCAGCTTTTAAGCGTGCGCTTATTTTCGGAGCTTTTTTATTTTTGCAAAAAGATTTCGTTAAATTCGATTTCGTTAAAGCCGAGCTTTCATCCGTATTTTTAAATTTGACCTCGTTTTTTAGAGATCTTAACTGAAAGTACATTTTAATGAACCAAATGATAATATACCTGCGTGTGCAATTAAATTATATAAATTAGTAGAGTCGGTGTGCGATATTTATAAATCCATGATTTTCATTCGCAGCGAAATGCTGGCCTACAAATAAGAAACAAATAACTAAAAAGCATCAAACTTCTTATTCAAGCTCCACACCTTGAATATTATAGTTAACCACCCCTGCTGCGCGTGCTCCTAGCGAATTTTAATTCAATAAATATGTTAACTCCGTTACACTTTACTAATTGTAATAAGTTTCCATGCATTTATCATTCAATAGAAGCAATATTATTATTCTTGATTATGTGATAAAATTTAATTTAAAAAAAAATGTTCGCAATCAAAGTTAATGTTTCATTTACAAGGAAAATAAAGATTCTTAGCAAACCATAACTCGGGTAAAACTAAGAGATGAAAAACCCAGTTTTACTTTAGTTACAGTAACGACTAAAGCTAGAATAAATAGCGCTTCCAAGAAATGATGGACCGTTTAAAAGTTTTATACTTTTTAAAAGCAATAAATATAGCCCTGCACCTTCCAGGAAAAAAGTTTGAAGCGATTAAACATCCATTTTCGAGAAAGAATTAGCAAGTAAAAGTAATTTCTTTTAATTATGCAAACTACGTTTTTGTTATTTCTACATCGGCTAAATCAGAATTGATAAGAAGATTTATTTTACAAAAAATTATTGATAATTTAGATTTTCTTTGTATTTTCAAAACTTACCAATTAGAGCGCGCAATCGAAGGTGAAATTATAAAAAATGCTTTTACGTACCTGTAACAAAAATGCATTTTAATTAGTAACTTTATAAATAGAAAGTGATATGAAAAATTCAATATCCAAATAAATAGAAATGCTATAAATATTATTACAATCGATTGTTATTTCTGTTTACTAATGTTATATTCTTCTTTTCAATATGTGCAATTATATTAAAATATCCATTAGACATCTAAAAAACTTTAATACCAATAAATTAATGATATAAGACCTAATAAATTTGTTCATTTTCTTTTTTAAAATTCTCGAAGCTAATAACAGGGTAAAATATAGCTCGCAAGCGCATTTACTAATAAAAAAATAGAATGCCATTCCGAAGTTAGCAAAGTGCATAGCTACTTCGTAAATAAAAAAAATGTCTAAAGCGAGTGAAGCAAGAATCTGCATAAAGAAGCAAATGCAGTAAATGCATTTGCACATAATTCATTATAATTAATATTCGTCTAATGAACCGTAATTTGCCACTCGCATCGATTACCTCTCCCAACGCGAATAAAGAAATATCGGGCGAATTCGCGTATCTCGCAGCGTATTTCATTAAGCGACCGAGCGCGAACGCAATAATTAATAATTCGCACAGACGGCCAACAGGTTCCTCGTGCCTCCGAGGGAAGATTCCCCGGCATGGCGCGTACGTGAGTCTTACGCAGGCTTTCTTCGTGACATTCAGCTAAAAAGACTCTTGCTTAGATTATAAATAGCTTTTTCTGCAATAACGTTATTGCAAGTAAAAAACTTGAATTAAGAGCATTTTTCCAATCATAAAAAAGTCATTAGTAGTTTTTATTAATCTTTAAATTAAGGTCAAAATATTTTAACGCGATTATCCCTGATTGCACGCATAAAAAGCTTTTACAATAATTTTATAAGTTGGGTGTAATGTAGGTTTAGTGAGTGCTGCAGATATTCGTTATGCTCCGTAACAGTGATAAATAAAATTTTAATTTTATTATTGACGTATTTGCTAGTCTACAAATTGATTCGCTGCCTTTTTTGTTCAATTTAAAAGTTGAAGTTGATGCGAGCCGAGGGAAATTGCTTGCTAAGTAACTGCCTATAAAGCGTGTGTCAGTAATTTTCTTCAATTTGTTTGCCGAACAGATCTTTTGCGGTTTAGAAAAGGTCATCGCCATTGCAAAAGTCTGGGAGCATTTTTTACGCGATTTATGGGTCGTTGTATTTCTTAAAACTGAGCCAACTATTTCTGTTGCCTCATGAGGCAACGGAAACCTCACCTGCCTGCAGGTGCATTCTTTTAATTCGATTGAAAAAAGAAAGCAGCTTTAAGAGGTTTAAGTCGCACCTGAAAGTTTGTTCTTCATTTCACTACCTTAGGGTAAAATAAATATTCTTGTTTCAAACAAGATTTTATTACAATAAAGATACCAAATTAAATGCAATGATTTAATTTTAAAACTAGACCTAGCTCAGCTTTTCTTGAGTTTTTGAACAGATTTATTGCTCAATTAATTTAATGATTAATACAATAAGAAAATTTAAAAAATATGGTGATTACTATCTCATAAAGATATCAGAATGAGCGGAATGTCTTACAGAACGTCTTTCATCCGTTTCCGTGACTCATTTACATCGGGACCAACGAGTCAACAGCGAAACTCGCAGGTCGTCAAACTTTCGAGTCAACCCGACGAATTAAAATGCCAATTCGAAATAACGACATAACTAATCTCGACGTTAACGCATTTGGAAATCGTCCAGGCGATCGGCGCGCAGATATAATATAAGGGGGATCTTTATATGCGGCGCGGAAATCTCACACGTATATATACACGCACGGGACTGGCGCGCGTCGCAAACGAACGCGGACCGTTAGAGGCGCGACGCGACGGAGGCTCATTGGTATTCCGCCGCGCGGCTCACCGGGACATTCCGGTTTCGCGAGCCTTCTTTTTTCCTTCTTTTCGCGAGCGGCCGGCCGCATTTGGGCGCGACCGATTAACGTTAATCGGCTAATTGGCCGGACGGCGAAAGGATATTTTTCGGGACGGCAACTCTTCATTTTTAGTCGCTGCCGCTTTTTTTCTTCTCTTACCTTACGGCTGCTTAACGGGTTTTCGCGTACGCGAGGAATCGCGACTTTTTTCTAGCGCCTGGGACATGTTGATGCGGCTGCTGGAGATTGTTAATTGCTAGAGGAATTTTTAATTTTTTCATTTCTCCGACTATGTAGAAGAATTTCGAATAGTGCGTACGTGTTTCTGGTAACTCATAGTTTTCCTTCATTCTGATTTTTGTCTTCAAATGAAATTTATGATTTATTTAAATTTACAGCCTATTTTATAACGGCTT
Source organism: Eurytoma californica (assembly GCA_035586675.1). Classification (NCBI taxonomy): domain Eukaryota; kingdom Metazoa; phylum Arthropoda; class Insecta; order Hymenoptera; family Eurytomidae; genus Eurytoma; species Eurytoma californica. Next base: position 19,361 of record JAXIUT010007105.1, read on the forward strand.
GAACGAATGATTTTTCTTCTTTATTATTATTTCGTACAGAAAATCAGTGATAAATGACTCATTTGAATTTTTTACGTATCTTTCAAACGAGTTACGAAAGAAAATTTTCGTAACTCCACGGTAAAATTTATTATTAAATTTCTTTTCTTTAAATAAGAAAATTTAAGGCTACATCTGCAACAAACTTCTTAGTGTCAATAGTAACGGTAATTTTTAATACAAATTTCTCTCTGCGTATAAGCTGCGTCCTCATAAAATATTTGAAACTAACGATTAAAACATCAAGTTAGCTTATTAGTATGATGGGAAAATCTGTACAGTAAATATGTGCACTTCTGATCTAGTATAAAGTACAACTCCTTCGAAAGGATGTAATTAAACTTGTCAATGCGCTAATTACCGTCTAAACAGAAAGTAATTACCCGGAAACGTCAGGCTTCTTTGTTCCACGAAACACGCCGGATCCTTATGAATTTTTCAGTGAATGAGTTTAATCTCGAGCTAATTACAACCGAAGCTGACATTTACAAATAATAATGAACTCGTTCCGATCGATCACCTCGTGCCTCCTGTCGTTCAGTCATCGCGGAAAAAAATCTCCGTAACGGGTTCTTTCTGCGCATACTGTTATTAACACTATTTATTTAAAATTAAAATTATGGCACAGTCGAATTGCCACTTTGACGCGTTGTTCAACTTTGTACAGCTAAGCCGCTTGTCGAAAAAAAAATGCGCTGCCAACAATGAACGACGCTCGCACTTTTTTTTTGGGGAGGGGGAGGGGGGAAACCATTGAGCTCGCCGGGACGCAGCTTGTTCGTCGGCTTTTTCCCTCGACTACTTATACCGCGCGTAATATACTCGCGTAATCATCATCAGACCAGGCTCCCCGGGACAGTGGGAGAGCTGACGCTGTGAATCTTGGAAGATGTATGTATTACGTACGTAAGAAATCATAAAATGCGGCTTGGAGTCCCTGTCTCCTGATCCCTGTAGTAATTCTATCTGCAGATGATAAGCGATTTGTTAATGTGTATCTCTCTAACTTCAGGCGTATATTGCATCAGGAAAATTTACTGACGCTTCGCTTTCATATTTATCTATCAATTGGACGGTATTACAGATTACAATGTAATATTTTTAAAATATTTTTATCAAATTAAAGTTTTAAACTAGCTCTAATGAAATCACTACGGAGTTTTTCTGTGACGATGTCTAGATGTTGAGAATCATAGAAAATATGCTGTTTTTAGAAGTAACATCATAGCATATCGATGTAGTTACTTGCACAATGCACAATGTGAGTCAGAACACTTAAAAAGAATATTTATGAATTCGTATCGTTAAGAACAGGCACAGTTGACGAAGTAAAGCAAAGCTTATCTTTCATGCATGTATCAGAACAATACCATTCTCCTCTTTTTTTCTTATTTTTTTCTTCCAGTTTGTAAAATAGCCGTCACACTATGTTTTCAGAAAAAGATTCATGCGTAATTTTCATTGCATTCCATTTTTTTAAAGTATTTTAAGTGGAAATTATCCTCTTTTCTAAATCTGAATAAAATAATTCATTCATAATATATTATTGTGTAATAGGTGAACGACTTATCACGTGCGTTATATAGATATTTTACTCGTGAAAGCTTATTTCAACACTTCCCGCAGGAAAAAAGTATGCACAAATTTTGTGCACAAATAGAATTTGTGCATAAATTTGTGCATAACTCAAAAATTGTGCATAAATTTGTGTACAAATTCATGCACTGTTCTCATGTGCACACGAAATTATGCACAAATGTATGCACAATTTTTAAATTATACACAAATTTATGCACATTT
>JAXIUT010007125.1:0-27915 GCA_035586675.1 Eurytoma californica
TTTTAGGATTCATATATTATTTTTTTTAAATTTTTGAAATTTTGATTTTTAGAATTTCATTTTTTTCATTTTTTTACGTTAATTTTTTTTTTGTGCTCCCGCGATAAGTGTGTATACGTCGCTCCCGCTGTACACACCGAAGCGAAAAACAGAGAAAAATTATACGTGCGAAGAGTAAACTTTCGGGGCAGGTGCGCATTGTGCGGGCGAACTTTTACCGGCGGCAGCGAGTTCGAAGCGGAGAGGATAAATGGAAAAGTGGTACCGCGCGATTTAACGCATCTCGAAAATAAAGCATCCCGCGGACCGAGACGGTAAATGAAAAATGGGGCGAGTTTCGCGTGGAGAGCGGCGGGCGGAGTTGAAGGGAAAAAAAAAGAAGAGGGAAGCGCGGAAACCGCCCGCTCAATCCCCGAGCATCCCCCATCGCGCTTTTTAATGCTTACTCACTCTCCTTAATGTCTCGGCGGGACTTACATTCAGCCTCGCCTCCCGCTTCTCCTCTTCTTTTTTTTTCTCGCTCGTCCGCCTCTCGCGTTTCAACGTTTTCCCGTCTCGCGCACCGCGCCGCCCGGAATGGCAAATAAGAATGGACCCACATCGCCGCCGCCGCGCGGCAGAAAGGGTTTCGCGTACCTATATCCGCGCGGCTGCTCATTTCGAGGGACATGCCGGGAATTTCAAGCCGACCGGGGGCTACCTCCTCGCCGTCCTCCCTCTCTCTCCTCTCCCTTGGATTCTCGAGAAATTAACGACCTTCGCTTACATTAGGAGGTCCGGGGCTCTTGAATTTCAACCGCGTTGCGCTCTCTTTTTCGACTGTTTTATATCGACGCGGGCTATTTTTCTCGCCGGCGCTCGTGACCGGAATCGGCCATCGTGGAAATTGGTTTTTCGTCACTCGTGCCCCCGGAGGTCGGATACCGAACGCCTACACCTTCGAGCCGGCTAATGGGCTTCGTGGGTTTTTTTTTTTCTTTCGAATGTACGTCGAGTCGTTGGCCTTTTTTTCTTGCTTCGTAATTTTAAAATAATGGAAATTACTTTCTCGTAAAAGCAAGTCATTTTTGTAAGATAAACATGTGTTTGGTTTCTTATAAAGGCTTGAAGGAGAAATTTGCTGACTTGAACTTTTTGTGTGTTAGCTGAAAGAGAGGTACTTTGCTGATCGTCGGGTCTAATTAATGTAGAAACTTTACGACATTATGCAGGAGACTTCGGAAACGGATTCGAGAGACATAGTTTTCACTTCCGTTAACTTAGAACTATTCTGTAACTGCTGCTACAAATATTTGTTTTCTTATCAATACCTGGACTATGCGTGAAACCGAATAATGATTCTGAACAATGACTTCAATCTGTATTCCAAGTCTATCTTTAAAGTTTAATAATTACTTTTTCTTAATTTAATTTACATTATTTCTTCTTTTTATTTGACTAGGTAAGACTTGTAACAATATACCAACAATAGCTTTTGACCTCCATATGATTTTTAGTGCCATGTAAAAAAAATGTAAAGAGTATATTTGAGCCCTTTTTCAAATCTGAGTTCAAAAATAGAATTTCTTTATTCAGTACACATTTTTCCTTAAAGTGATCTTGAACCTAACATGATGGGATACAACGGACATCTGATTCGTTTTAGACGTTTCCAAATCATCCACCTTTTCTTTGAATATTTCCATGTTACTTCATGCTGATGCGACCGAATATTATATAAAGAAACTTTACTAATTACATTGATCATGCCAGAGACAATCGAATGAAAAATAAATGGCTTCATTTTTAGGTTCACCATTTCTTTAAGAGACGATTCTTTATGAACATTGTTTTAATTTATTTATACGGAACGATAGAGTCATATATTGTATTGTTTTAATTTGTATGCCGTGGAGTTATGAATATTTAGTTTGTTCAATTAAACAGAGCTGGAGACAAATCTTTAAATGATTTATTTCAAATATAAAATTTAAGCATAAAATCAATGGATAGTTTAATCAACAAAAAGCAAATCAATCAACTGCTCGCGTAAACTCAGCGCAGACAACACAGCTCATCCAACTCAGAGTACACCGCATCCCGTTCCTCGCGAAAAGAGAGCGGAGAGGTCTGAGGAGGTAAGCAGCGAGCGAGGCGTGAAATGGTAAATAAGAATGGACCCGCATCCCCCGCGCGCTGGCGTCGTCTCCAGGATCCTCTCTCTCAGTCTCTCTCTCTCTCTCTCTCTCTCTCTCTCTCTCTCTCTCTCTCTCTCTCTCTCTCTCTCTCTCTCTCTATTTCACCCCCCCCCTTCCCTCTATTCACAGCCAACTTATAGCAGTATTTAATAAAATAATAAGTGCAATATGTTTATAAAGGTGTTCAAATAAAAAATATTTATACAAACAACAAGTTACTTATTCATTATTCATGCCCTATATATAAAAAAACTTTTCTCTTCTACATCTCAATTATTTTACAATATACTTTTTAAATTTACTATTATAGTTTTTTTGTGATTATGGTTTACTAATGTATTGAGTATACTACAAAATGCAGCAAACATTTATAAGAAATTAAATTTACTTTAAACAAAGCACCTTGATTTTCCAACAACATGCTGAAAAAAAAAGAAATATTTGAAATTGCAGAATAACACGGAGATGCAGAATGAACAAGATCTACCTCCCGGCGAGATAAACACAATAAACTTCTGGAAATTTCATCAGGAGTGTCTTTGATACTATTGATAGTCCGAAACTTAGCTTCTACACTAATTCCGTAGCAGTGCGATTGATCTTCGCGATCGAGTACGGTCAACCTTAGCCTTTCTTATTCTCGATTTGATTGTTTTTTTAATGCTGCGCAATCAATCGACTATCAAGTTGGTGTAAATAATTCGAAATTACATTTTTTTCATATAAAACAATAATTTTCTTGCAAATTAACTAATTTTTATTCCACTTAAACAATACACTTTGTTTACTACGTATATACCTGGGTGTTACTTGTGATTATAAAACATTAAACAGTTAATTTGAATACCTTTCTCTCTTATTCGATTTCGTAATACTTGATCCACTCTTCAATCACGCAACATAAACACTAGAAGGAAACTCAGTCGACAATGAAACTTCGACTAAAGTAACTGTAGATGGCTGAGAAAAATAATTTTGTTTACATCTTATTGAGAGCAGAGGTAAGTGAAACAATATTGAACGACTGAAATAAGTTAACTACGATGTTTGAACGAGAAATATTTTAGCGCCGCAAGCTTATTTTTACAAGTTATTATTTTATTTATGTGCAAACACATGCCATTGCACAGCTATATCTATATACTACATAGCCTTACATCTTAATTATTTCACAATACATTTTTTTTACACTTGTGCAGGCAAAAATAAATGACCAGTATGCAACTTCAACTAATTAGTGTCGGTGTTCTTTTAATGAGCATTATTGGAAAGGCTGGGTCGATGTATACATCAGTCGTGCAAACGTCAAATGGCCCAGTGCGTGGAAGGATTTTAAAAACAGTCAGGAGGGGTATTGATTATGCATCGTTTCTTGGAATACCGTACGCGAAACCACCAGAAGGGGACCTCCGTTTTCAGGTAAAACATTTTTTTGTAAAGTGAGCACTGATTAAAAGCACCAAGTCAATTGATAATTTCAAACATAAAAGCCAACGAATATTTTAGCCTCCAGTTGAAATAGAGAAGTGGTTTAGGACATTTAATGCGGATCGCGAGGGAAGTGTGTGCATTCAACACCAGCATGGAAAAATCATTGGATCGGAGAATTGCCTATTTCTCAGTGTTCATACACCTCACGTATCTATATTTTTTAAATTAATTACCTTTGTAAATTGATGTACAGCTTAAAAAAAATTATTTTTTAACTGAAACAGACGGATTTTACAAAAATCAATGAAAGTAATCTGAAAGCAGTTATGGTGTGGATACATGGTGGGGCGTATTCCTTCGGATCTTCGAGCATCTACCGCCAAGGACCAGATTTCCTTCTCGAAGACGATGTGATTTTGGTAGCCATGAATTACAGACTTGGACCCATGGGTATAATTTTCAGTGCATATGTTCCATATAACAAATGATATATTTTAAAAATTGTAAATTTTTGTTTTTAGGTTTCCTCCATTTGAATCACAGAAACGCTACTGGTAATATGGGATTGAAAGATCAAAATTTAGCTTTAAAATGGGTGAAGAAAAATATTGTTAAATTTGGAGGAGATTCAAATAAAGTGACTATATTTGGTCAAAGTGCTGGAGGAGTAAGCGTGGATTTCCACATCTTATCGAATATGTCTGCAGGTACTTACTTACAATATATTTCATTAAAAAATATAATGTATTAATTTCATAAGATCAATTGAATTCTGCCAAATCTTAATTGAACTAGGATTATTCAATCGGTCAATAGCTATGAGCGGGTCAGTTCTTAATCTTCTGTGGGGTATGCAGTCCAGCGCCGAAGCGCGTCTGCATGCCAAAATACTTGCTTCAAAATTAGGTTCCAAGAGTCAAACCAGTGAAAAAATATTGGAAGTGCTTAAAGCGGCTTCAGCGGCAGATATTATAAGGAAGGCACTCGAGATGTCGCTTGTGAGTACCGTCATAGCAATTTGATAACAAATTTTTAGTTAATTTTTTCAACAATTCAATGAAACTTATTTAAAGTTACCATTCCGTCCAACTGTTGAAAGACAATTCGACGTAAATAATGAAATGCTTCTATCCAAATGTGCTGCTGATAAATATCGTTCTGGTGAATTTAATAAAGGATCGCACATGCTGGGCTTCACTTCACTCGAGGCTAAACCAGTGGTAGATGGCAAGTAACAATTTTTTTAGCTGATTTTGTGCACGAACATATTTTACCGTTTGAAAAGTGTATTTTAAAATTTCAATTTGTATTTTTCGCAGCTGATATTTTAAAATTATTATTGCGAGCCAATGATACTTTGAAAAATGCATCAATTGTTTTCAAAAATCTGGCGGTAGATCGCTTTTTGCAATCTGGTACTTTAGGCAAATTGAATCGAGCTGGTTTCAAGGAATTGGCAATTGTACGTAGCTGTTAACTTTTTGAATAAATATCTAAAAAATGCATCTTGATAAATCTTTTATTAAAATTATTTTTATTGAACTTATAGATTTTATCAGAATTATTCTTCATAACTGGTATAGATTCAAAGCAGAGGTTGTTAATAAAACACAACAGACATCCAGTTTACTATTACCGCTTTTCTTACGATTCTGCATTACCATCAATGCTTGAGCATCGTCGCTACTTATTTAACATTAGTGGTAAATTTTTAATTGAAATATATCATGTCTTATACCTACTGATTCAACATCAATTCTCATTAATTCGGCACACAATTATTTTGATTTGGTTTTTTAGGCGTACAACATGCAGATGATCTTTTTTATGTATTTTACGTGTCCCCTACTCAATTCCATAACAATAATCCTGGAGTCGAGCTCACAATAAACCGATATGTACGGCTCCTGACCAACTTTGCAAAATACGGGTAAGTATCGTTATTATTTATGTTACGTTGTAAGATAAAATATTTAAAAAAATCTTATATATTTTAGAAACCCCACGCCAGTTGGAGAAAAAGATGACTTATTAAAATTAAAATGGCCTAGTTCTGGAATATTAGGTCTTCATTTAGAAATAAACGAGGAACTTACTGTACGGCTGCGCCCAATAACTCTTGATGTGAAAATTAATCAAGCTCTTGGTGTTGGAAGTTCACGACATTTGAATGATTGTTTTTAAAATGATAACTAGATAACTAACAATTTTTTTACTAGATATTTACAATAATATAGTTGTAAATAATCAAAGGATTGCGAGAATTAGTATTACGAGTTAAGTTTGAAGTGATTTTTAGATTAAAAGAACATACACATCAAATCCAAGAGGCATCATGAAGAATATTCGCTTTGCCCTTATATTGGCGATTGACAAGACTGTTAATTTTATCTCTTACTAGGGGTAAAGGGTTAGTTTTTTATACGCATATGCTTACAACACGAAGATGGGAAGAACTGAAATATCTGTATGATAAAAAAGAAGGAAGAAGCCAACTTTCTTTCCTTATTGATGTTAAGATTGTAGTGTTACTTATTTTATTATTATGCTAGTGCAGACTTGAAAATATTTATTATTTAAAATAAAAAGTGATATGAATACGCATACACATTCATTATTTAATATTACATATTTTCTCCCATCGCATAAAATAAGAGCTTTTAGTTGCTTATTCAGTTGCTTATGTTAATAAAATAGACATTTCTTATTAAATAATTTAAGTATTCACAGCTCACTCGGGCGAGTTCAGCGTCCTATGGTCTTGATCAAGTTACTTTATCTTGAAATTTAAAATTAAAATCTATTTAATTTTTTGTTGTTACTAATTTTAACTTAAACGATATCAAGATATTTCTAGGTCGAATTATAGCCGTTGGCTAAAAATTATCGGAATTTTTTCCTTTTTATTTGCTTCTATATTTACCTCAATAATATGCTAAATTTTAATTTCATTGATATTTATAAATCTTTAATTAATTGATTCGTTTAATGTATTCAAACTTTATCACTTGAAGATTATAATTTTGATTTACAGGAAATTTAATTTAATAATTTACTTATTTTAATTTTCCATATGTTTGGACAATATACGTAATAAGACTTGACATTTTGATTGATCACTAAGTATACAATACTTGTAATCATACTGAAGTTATTTTAAATTTTACCTTAACAGGCTTAATTTAGCATGAAATTTAACATCTTTGTTTTATTCTTAATTTGAAATGAAAATATCCTTTATTTAAAAATTAATTAGCACACATAATTAGAAATAAAAATTTCTAAAACATTAGAAATGTCGCATTTTATGACTAAGTTTAAAATTGATTATCCTTTTTGAAAAAAATGAACACACACCGCGATGTCCCGCAAATAGTTCTTTATGCATGTTAAATTATACTATTTCATTTGATGGGATGTTCTTCAATATTATTTATTTATTTATTTATTAAACCAGATTAGAAATATACAATAATTTTACAAAAAATATTGCACATAAAATATCACGTTACAAAATTAACCCAGCAGAGGAAACATTTCCTGTTCGCTGGTCATGTACTATGATAAAAACGCATTTCTTTTAAAACCCACAATTAGAATATTCTTTTTAAAAATATTATAATGTACATACATAGATAATTTTAAGTGCGTAAAAAAACGTAATTTGTATCGACATACAAAAGAACGAAATGTGAGGTGGCATTTCATAATTGAATATTTACTTAAGTTTATCTGCTTTGTCTTTGTAATGTTAAGTACGTCAACACGCAAAGCTAATGAAATAATGTCTAGCTGATAAAATGGTAATATAAAAACGTTCATTCGAAATATAACTTACTGAAACTTACACCAGATAGCTTGTAATACCAGCCATTTTCACACTAATTATTTTAAAGGTAAGTAAAATCATATTGCGCAATTACAGTTGATTAACAAAGACGATCAAAACAAAAATACTTTCATTACTATTTCACGAACATAAGTACATAAATGCATTCATCCAAACTTCCAAGAATCATTTTATCCCATTTTAATTATTTTGCAATATACTTTTTTCAGATCTGCACATGCAAAAATAAATTAGTCAGAATGAAAGTGCACTCAATTATTGCTATCACACTTTTAATATCAATTAATGTAATAGCTGACTCAACCTATACATCTGTCGTGCAAACCTCAAATGGCCCAGTGCGTGGAAAAATTTCAAAAACAGTGAGACGACATGTCGATTACGCATTGTTTCAGGGAATACCGTACGCAAAATCACCCGAAGGAGAACTCCGTTTTCAGGTAAGACATTTTTCTATAAAGTAAGCACTTATGAAACCATCAGTGATAATTGAGTATTTAAAAAATAAAAGCCAATCAATATTTTAGCCTCCAGTTGAAATAGAGAAGTGGTCGAAAACATTTGATGCCGATCACGAGGGAAGTGTATGCGCGCAACCTAAAAATGAAAGTATCATTGGATCAGAAAATTGTTTATTTTTGAATGTTTACACACCCCATGTATGTACAAGTTCATATTTAATTATTTTTGCCAATTCTTAGTCAAAATTCAATAATTAAGTAATTTTTTAAATAAAACAGACGAATTTTAACGAAATCAATGAAAGAAATCTGAAACCAGTAATGGTATGGATCCATGGAGGAGGATTTGCTATAGGTTCGGGAAACTACGAAGGTCAAGGACCAGATTTCCTTCTTGAAGAAGACGTAATCATGGTATCGATGAATTACCGGCTTGGACCATTTGGTAGGTCTTATATTACTTTTCGAATATTTTTTGCATTGTATCAATGTCACTAAAAGTGTAAATTTTTGTCGTTAGGGTTTCTTAATTTAAACCATAAAAATGCGTCTGGTAATATGGGATTGAAAGACCAAAATTTATCTTTAAAATGGGTGAAGAAAAATATAGATAAATTTGGTGGAGATCCAAATAAAATAACTATATTTGGTCAAAGTGCTGGATCAGTAAGTGTGGATTACCACATTGTATCGGAGATGTCTGCAGGTACCTATATTTATATTTTATAATAAAGCGTGTATATATAGGTGCAATAACAAACGATGTTTACCGCAACAGGATTATTCGACCAGTCAATAGGTATGAGTGGCTCAGCCCTTGACTTTTTGTGGGGAATACAGTCAGGCGAGGGCGCACTTAAACAAGCTAAATCACTTGCTACAAAATTGGGCTCGAAGGCTAAAACCAGCGAAGATATCTTGAAGGTTCTTAAAACAGCATCAGTAGAAGATATAATATCAAAAGCATATGAAAAATCAATGGTAGGTATATTTACAATAAAAACAAAATAAAACACCTGGAGCATATTTCCAATAATTATATTTACGATTTGTTGAAAGTTATCTTTCCGACCTACGGTAGAACGAAAAGCTGACGTAAATAATGAGAAGTTCTTACCCAAATGTGCTGTTGAAGTATATCGTTCTGGTAAATTTAATAAAGGGCCGCACATGTTGGGTTACACTTCACGCGAAATTAAAGTATCAACAGTAATGGGCAAGTATCAAACTTTTTTCGCTTCGTTTGTTGTAAATACATATATAAGTGGATTATTATTCTGTGAAAAAGTGCAATCTTGTTGATCAAGCTTTTTTGTAAAATTAAATTTTTTAGAAAATAAAAATTAATTTACTTTAGGATGGGAATAGAACTATAATAAACTGCGAAATATAATCCTTTCGCAATGAAGGAAAGGTATTAAGTAATGGAGTTTTTTCGAAAAATATTGCTCTTTTTCAGAGATTCATCCAAATGCCTAATTTCTACTGTTCTATCTATTTATATTTCAAACATTCAACATGTATTTTCCAAAGGTCTTATCGAAAAAATATTTTCGAAGAACAAATACGCACTAGAGGATTCATCTAACGGATCTAAACGATTTTCATTTGTCAGCAATTTCCTGGAAACAATAGAAGCAATTGCTTACACAGAACTGTCAAAAGTAAGTCGGTCCACTAGTTGAAAAGAATCTAAAAGAACACCTAAACATTTTTTATTTAATAAACTTTATTATTAACATTTAGGGATTAACAGATCTTTTCTTCGCAACTGGTATAGATTCAAAGCAGAAATTGTTATTGGCACATAACAATCATCCGATTTACTATTATCGCTTTTCTTACGATTCGGATTTACCAAAAGACCTTTTCAGAGCTCGGGAAACAAATAACAATGATGGTAATATGTTACTTAATTTATTTGTCTCAGAATATATGTCTATTGTATATTGTAACAAATTATTTTGATATGATTTTCCAGGAGTAGGTCATGCCGAGGATCTTGCGTACTTGTTTTACGCGGCTCCTGCTCAAGTAAGAAATGTGAATCCTGGAGTCGAGCTTACAATTAACCGATATGTCAGACTTTTTACAAACTTTGCAAAATACGGGTATTTATATTAATTCTTAAATTATATATTATTAAATTATATTGTTCTTAAATTATAAGTCAAAAATAATAAAAAAAATCTTATACATTTCAGAAATCCTACACCAGTTGAAAGAAAAGATGACTTATTAAATGTAATTTGGCCCAATTCTGGATTATTAGGTTTGCATTTAGAAATAGACGAAGAACTTAGTGTAGGGCCACGTCCAATAAGTCTTGGTGTATTAATTGAACAATTCTTTGGTTTTGGAAGTTCGCGCCTTTTACACAGTTGCTTTTAAAAATGTCACGATAGCGATCGATACAATCAATATTACATGTCAATATTTGAAAATCGACGATAACTTTATGTTTATCAATTTAAATAATGCTTGTAATGTAAAATGATGTGATCATCCTTCTAAATTAATAGAAGACTTTTTTATTTAACTTGTAAATTTTCACGTGATATTTTGACAGGAATGTCTACTGTTCTATCTCTGGGACGGTATAATAAATAATTGTAAAAAAGCCTATTGTTTTTATTACTTTAGTACTATAATCTATCACTGTAACACAAGGTGATGGCATGCCAGTAGCCGTAGGTTGTGCGTAGTACCTATAGGTAGCCGGTTTGCTAAATCAACTCCAAAATATATCGTTTAGAATATTCACTTTGTCCTTAGATTGATAAGACTTAATTTTATCTCACATTATTTGTTTTCGCGTGCGCATATGTCTACAGTGTAAAGATGAGAAGAACTGAAACGTTTATAATTAAAGGAAGAAGTCTACATCTTTCCTTATTTATGTTAAGATTATAAAACGTTTTGCATTTTGCATTGTCATTCTTAAGAACCTGAGAAAGGTCATAATATCATCGCATCAAATTTTTTTTTAATTTATCGTTAAAGAAATGGTTCACTATTGTAAAAATCTTACTGTTTAATTATTATTATTCATTGCCATTTTGCTAAGCTTTACTTTAGTTTGAAGGACAGCGATAAGCTTTCGCAGCATGACTTTGCATCGTTGACAACTTTTTTATCTCTGGTAAAAATGAAGACCTCCACCGACTACACCACAACAAATACAACGATATCTTTTAGAATGTCTATAAGATTCAAAAGCGTTACGCTCACCTCATAGGTTTGCCCTATATATTAAACCTCGAAAAAAATTTTGTACTTCTTGGAAATGAAGATCAATCGATATCGATTTTGAACAAATGCTCGAAATTCGGATGAATCTCAATCGCTAAATTTATATAAGGAAGCAAGTTTCCTGAAGTTAAGTTAAGTTTAACTTTTGTATGTGACTCATTGCAAGGAATATATGTAAGGAATGACAGCTTATAAGAATCGTTAGAGAGGTATAAACAAATTTCAAGAGTAAAAATCTCGCGTTACTGAAGACCTTTATCATAGATAAATCTATACTCTAAATATTCGAAGACGAAAAATTTTCGATAAGATAGATGGGTAACGATCAACAAATTCATAAACAAACAATTATCAGATTGTTTGTGCGCGCTCAAATTAACTATTATTATAAAAGATGATATTTTTATCTCTATAACTTAAAATTCCATCTGCAATTATAAAAATCAACTAATGATATTGCGTATTATAAACTGGAAATTCCCAGCGGGGATTCACAGTGAATTCTCTTATTTGACTTCCGCTTTGTTGATACTAAAAATAATGGCATTTAAAGTGTGTAGTTGGGTATTAACATTTTTCCTTGTGCGATACGACGCTTTTTTAATTTTGTATAAACTGTATTACAAGTAAATGACTTTGAATAAATAAATCCATACTGAATTTATTATTTTACATCAAACACTATAATTTTGCTTGCAATTTATTTAGGAGACAGTCGCCTACTACCAGGCGTAGTTTCTGAAAAAAATCGATTTAAAATAATAATGCAAGTAAATTTACCAACAATAAAAAAAAAACTATAAAATATAAACATAAACAAGGATTAAGCGTTAAAATTGTTTCTTTAATAATTAATTTTACCTTTTTTGACTTTGTATACCCACAAGGCAAGATAATAAAATAACGTCTTACTGATAAGCTCGATTGGTGGTAATATAAATAGGCTTATTCGGCAGTAAACTTACTCAAAGTGATACCATGGCTAGTCTGTAGGAGCATTTTTATACTAAATCTTTTAAAAGCAAGTACATGCAACACTACAGAAGACATTTTCCACAAAATTAAGGCGACGATAAAACCAATGCACTTGTATTACTTCTTCAAGTTCATAACACATAAACATGTTGATCACAATCTTATCCTGAAGAAATTTGTTTAAATCACAATAACTTTACAGTATATTTTTTTAGATTTGCACATGCAAAAATAAATTAGACAGAATGAAAGTGCATCTAGTTATTGCAATTACCCTTTTAATATGCACTATGGTAGTAGCTGAATCAAGCTATACGTCTGTAGTGCAAACCTCAAAGGGCCCAGTGCGTGGAAAAATTTTAAAAACAATCAGAAGAAATGTCGAATACTCGACGTTTCAGGGTATACCGTACGCAAAGCCACCAGAAGGAGAACTCCGTTTTCAGGTAAGACATTTTTCAAAAAATTTTGATACGTCATTATATATGTAAACGTCATTAGGTATAGCCTGGATAAAGTTTTGAAAGATAGTTAATAAAACAAATTTAGCCTCCAGTTGAAATAGAGAATTGGTCGGAAGTACTTGAGGCGTATGAAGAAGGAAGTATATGTATGCAATTCTACTCGCCTCAAAATAGAACCGTTATTGGTTCAGAAAATTGTTTATTTTTGAACGTTTATGCACCTCACGTATGTAGAATTATTTTCGCTAATTCTAGATAAATTTAAATAATTAATTAAATTTGTTAACAAAACAGACGAATTTTAACAAAATTGATCAAAACAACTTAAAACCAGTAATGGTTTGGATACACGGTGGAGGATTTTATGAAGGTTCAGGTGATGCTTACCGTCAAGGACCAGATTTCATTCTTGAAGAAGACGTAATTATGGTATCGATGAATTACCGGCTTGGACCATTTGGTAGGTTTTATAATACTTACTATGTATTTATTAAAACACATAGGACAAGGTCGATAAATCTGAAATTGTACTTTCTTAGGGTTCCTGAATATAAATCATAAAAACGCGTCTGGTAATATGGCCCTGAAAGACCAAAATTTAGTTTTAAAATGGGTGAAAAAAAATATAGCGAAATTTGGTGGAAATCCAAACAAAGTGACTATATTTGGTCAAAGTGCTGGATCAGGAAGTGTCGATTACCACGTTTTATCAGATCGATCTACAGGTATTTAATGTATCTTAAAGTAAAATTTAATATTTATTTGCCTATAACGCGTATTGGTAAAAAGCGTATAACGATTGCCGAAATTTCTCGAAAGGTTTGTTCAATTACTCAATAGCTATGAGTGGTGCAGCTGTAGACTTTCTTGTGGGTATACAGTCAAGTGCCGATGCACATTCGCAAGCCAAATTACTTGCCTCAAAATTGGGATCCAAGACTGATACCAGCGAAGATATCTTGAAGATCCTTAAAGCAGCTTCAGCAGAAGATATTATAGCCAAGTCGGGTGAAAATCCACTGGTAGGTATATCCACGATGAAAGTTCAACAAATAATTTTGAGAATATTATTTCAATAATTATATTCCATCGTTAAAAGATGCCTTTTCGACTTACGGTTGAACAAGTATCCGATATAAATAATGAAAAGTTCTTATCTAAATGTGCTGTTGACAAATATCTTTCTGGTGATTATAACAAAGGACCTCACATGTTGGGTTTCACTTCACGTGAAATTAAAGTATCAGAGCCGATAGGCAAGTAACAAACTGGTTCACACCCAATTTTTCTAAATGTATCATGCAACTTTTTTCAGAGTGTTTTACATTTATATTTTAAAAGTTCACCTTATTTATGCCATAGGTTATTTCATAAAAATAATATCGCGGAGCAAAGATATACTGAAGAATGCATCAATTATCTTAAACGGTCCATTATTAGACCGATTTTCGAACCCTAATAATTTTCTCTCAACATTAGAAAAAGCTGCTTACGTAGAATTATCAAATGTAAGTCAGTCAACCCTCTAAAGTTGAATTAGTAAAAAACCACTAAAATTAGTGGAACTTGCTCCACTAATCACTGAATAGTGGAGCTCTTTTTACTACTTTTTAGTGAAATTCCACTAATTTTAGTGATTTTTCACTAATTCAACTTTAGATAGAACTGTTTGTAAAAAATATTAAAAAGTTCTTTATATACATTTAATATGACAAACTTTATTTTTTATGTTTTTAGGTCTTATCAGATTTACTATTCGTATCTGGCATAGATGCAAAGCAAAAATTGTTATTAAAGCATAACAAACATCCAATTTACTATTATCGGTTTTCTTACGATTCAGATTTACCACCGGAGATTGATAATCGAACTGAAACATTTTATTACTGGTAACATTTTATTTGATTACAATTGGAATACATAAAGATAAATATTATTTAAAAAATATTAAAATACAATTTTTTTATATGATCTTTCAGGTGTACGGCATGGAGATGATCTTATGTACTTATTTTACATGTCTCCTGTTCAACTAAGAAATGTGAATCCTGGAATCGAGCTTACAATTAACCGATATGTTAAGCTTCTTACAAACTTTGCAAAATACGGGTACACATTATTTTAAATCTTATTTACATTATGACTCAAATTATTAAAAAAATTTTTGTACTTTTCAGAAATCCCACACCAGATGGAGAAAAAGATGAATTATTAAAAGTAAAATGGCCTAATTCTGGAATAGTAGGTTTACATTTGGAAATAAACAAAAAACTTACAGTAGGACCGCGTCCAGTAAGTTTGGGCGTGTTACTGGAACAAGCCCTTGGTATTGGAACTTCCCGCCTTCTAAATGCTTGCATTTAAAAATGCTTTTATGCAATATGTACGATATGATCTGTAGACAATCGAATTTCGACTAAAATGTAGTACCAATTTTTGTCTTTATAAGCCACTTCAGCAATAAATTAAAAAAAAAACTAAATATTTTTATCAATATTTTAAAATGGTATTTTGTTATTTGAACATGGTATTATACCTAATAATGCAAAAGTATGGAGTTTACCTTTTGACAAGGGGAATGCGGGGATTCCCCCCAGTCTCTTTTATTTGTCACATTTGCTAGTAAAAATGCGTAATTTGTCTTTAACTAGATAAACCAATTTCAGCAACTGCTTTTTTCCTTGTTTGTTACAAGTCGGTTTAAATTTTGGATAAACTACATTACAAATTAATAGAGGGCGCGCTCACGGCACAAACTATCAGCTAGATCGCCGATCCAGTGCTATCGGACATAATGAATAACGACTCGCCGCGACTCCACTCGCATGTCCGGATTGCACAGTGACCAGACGTGCCAGCAGCTGCTAGATTGTGCACGCTGGAGTGCCGCCATCGTGGTCGATCGGGAGTTTCGCGACCACAAGGTGCAACGATCGCGAGAAGGGACGACGTGAGTGAACAGAGTTTAGAATATGAGACGATATGTAATCAAATCAAAGTTTTGTTAGTGGATAAATCGGTGCTTGCGTGGCTCGTGCCGCGTGAGTTGCACTAGGTGAAATTAAGTGAATTGCGTGACTCACCACGGTTCCTTACTAAAAAAGAGAATCCTTACTAAAAAAGAGAATGATGAAAATTGTGATTGGTCAGTTTGACGTGGAGATTTGAAATTTGATTGGCTTACAGATTGTGACTTATTATGACAGAAATTTGGCGGGAAATTTTGAATATCACATTTGATCATACTACTGTAGGGCCGTGCCCAGTAAGTTTAGGTGTATTACGCATTCAAGCCCTAGGTATTGGAACTTCGGGTTTTATAAATGGTTGCCTTTAAAAATGTTTATTCACAACAGAATCCACCGCGGGGTTTCACAGCAGTCATTTTCATATCTTTTTCATTTCGTAGATAGTAAAAACAATAGTTATTAAACTATCTGATTTTTTCATCTATATATTTGCTTGTACGCTACGATTCTTTTTCAATTTTGTGCAAACTAAATTTCAAATACATTGCAGAGAATAGAAAGTATAAGCAATACCTTGAATCATCTTATCTTTATTGACATTGTACTTCCACAAGCTAAGCTAATAAAATAGTGTCTAACTGAGAAGCTTAAATGGTAATATATTAAGACTTATTCGTCGAAAGCTTCTTTAAAGATAGCTTGTACGTCCATTCATTTTTACACTAATATTTATAAGATCCATTCATCTTTACACTAATATATAAAGGTAGGTCCATACCAAAATCCATTCAACACTATTTCATGCATATAATACATAAATATGTTGATTAAAATAGTATGCTAAACAATTACTTTTTTACACTTTATTTTGTGATATACATTTTCAGATTTAAACAGTTAAAAACAAATTATCAAGAATGCAGCTCCATCCAGTTATTGCAACTACCCTCTTAATGTGCATTATTGGAGTAGCTGAATCAAACTATACGTCCATTGTTCAAATCTCGAGTGGTTCAGTGCGAGGAAAAATTTTAAAAACAGCCCGGCGAAATGTTGATTACGCATCGTTTCTGGGAATCCCGTATGCAAAATCACCAGTGGGAGAGCTCCGTTTTCAAGTAAGACATTTTTCACAAAAATCTTAAAACATCATTTTACACTTGACAAACTTTTTGAAAAGGGGGGCTAATAAAAAATTTAGCCTCCAGTTGAAATAGAGAATTGGCCCAAAGTATTTGACGCATACGAGAAAGGAAGTGATTGTATACAGTTCGATGCCGAAATATCAAGCATCATTGGTTCAGAAAATTGTTTATTTTTGAACGTTTACACACCTCACGTATGTACAATTTAATATTATTTTTTGCATATCTTAATAAAAATTCAATAATTATGTAAATTTGTTATTAAAACAGACGAATTTTAATAAAATCGAGGAAAACCATTTAAAACCAGTAATGGTGTTCATACATGGTGGAGGATTCGCAGTAGGTTCAGGCACCTATCGTACAGGACCGGATTTCATTCTCGAAGAAAACGTAATTATGATATCGATAAATTACCGTCTTGGACCATTTGGTATGTAAATATATTAAGTGACCATAATAAATCATTTTTACTACATTAGCTACCATGTATTTCTTAAAACATCGGATTGATAAAAAAAAAAAAAAATTGGAAAATTCTTTTGTCAGGGTTTCTTCATTTAAATCATAAAAATGCGACTGGCAATATGGGATTGAAAGACCAAAATTTAGCTTTAAAATGGATAAAGAAAAATATACCTAAGTTTGGCGGAGATCCAAACAAAGTAACTATATTTGGCCAAAGTTCTGGAGCAGTAAGTGTGGATTTCCACATTTTATCAGACATGTCTGCAGGTACCTATTTATATACCTATTTATATGATAATAAAACGTGATATTTAATCCTGTATACTATGTACCAGTACAATAATCAATAATGCTTCCCGGAATAGGTTTGTTTAGTCAATCAATAGCGATGAGTGGCTCAGCTCTTGACCTTTTTTGGGGTGCACAGCAACGCTCAGAGGCTCTTTTGTTGGCAAAATCAATTACTTCAGAGTTGGGATCCCAGGCTGAAACCGATGAGGAAATCTTGAAGGTTCTTAAGACAGCTTCAGAAGAAGATATTACAGCAAAGGCATCAAACTCCGAGGTATGAATATGTAATAATGTGAAAAAAAATATTTGGAGCATATTTTAACAGTTATATAATTTACCATTGTCCGTCAAAGGTATCTTTTCGACCTACGGTTGAACGAGTATCCGACATAAATAATGAGAAGTTTTTATCTAAATGTGCCGTTGATAAATATCGTTCTGGCAATTATCATAAAGGTCCGCATGTACTGGGTTTTACTTCAAGCGAACTTAAAGTAACTGAAGTATCGGGCAAGTGACAAACTATTTTAAGCTTTGATTTTACTGAATAAACTTATAAATATAAAAATTTCAATATTTTTTATAGATTATACCTTGCAAATAATATCGGAGATCAAAGACTCACTGAAGAAAGCATCAATTACGTTAAACGATCCAATATTAGAAAAAGTTTTAAACAATCCAAACGCAACATTAGAAATAGCTGACTACGTAGAACTGTCAAATGTATATTGGCAAACTGTTTCAAAAGAATCTAAAAATATCTTTATAAACATTATTTAATATAATAAATTTCATTTTTCATATTTATAGACTTTAGCAGATGTAATTGGCATAACTGGCTTAGATTCAAAGCAGGTGTTGTTATTATGTCATAACAATTATCCAATTTACTATTACCGCTTTGCGTATGATTCTAATTTACCCGCGGAGATTAATAATCGTAACCCACCGTTTCACATCAATGGTAACATTTTATTTGATTTCACTCTGAATTTATAAAACTGTACACATTCTTAAAAAAAAAAAAAAATAAAATAAAATATGATTTTTCAGGCGCAGAGCACACAGATGATCTTCTGTACTTATTTTACGTATCTCCTCTTCAACTACAAAATAAGAATCCCGGAGTCGAGCTTACAATTAATCGATATGTAAGACTTCTGACCAACTTTGCAAAATACGGGTACATGGTATTCTTAAATTTCTTAATGGCCTGTTAAAATAAAGTATTAAAACAATTCTTATAAATTTTAGAAATCCAACGCCAGTTGGGGAAAAGGATGACTTATTAAAAGTAAACTGGCCTAGTTCTGGAAAATTAGGTTTACATTTGGAAATCGACAAAGAACTTACTGTAGGACCGCGCCCAGTAAGTTTGGGCGTATTGCGTAATGAAGCCCTCGGTATTGGAACTTCGCGCGTTATGAATGGTTGCTTTTAAAAATGTCTACACAACATATTCAATAATATCTGCAAACGATCGGAAATTAAATGATATTTGAATACATACTTTCAAAAATCCTCTGCAGGGATTCACTGCAAATATTCTTGTTTGTATTTCATTTCGTTGATAATAAAAACCATGCCTTTCAAACTGTTTTATTTACCATTAAAAGTTTTCCTTGTGTGCTACAATTTTCTTTTTAATATTGTGTAAACTGTGTTTCAAATAAATTGCATAGAATAGAAAGTACAAATATATATCCTCGGTTCATTTTATCTCTATAGGCATTGTACATTCACAAGCTAAGCTAATAAAATTGAATCTGACTGATAAGCTTCAGTGGTAATATAAAAAGACTTGTTCGAATAAAAACTTACTGAAAGTGATACTAGATACGTCTGTAGGACCATTCATTTTTAGACTAATCCTTTAAAGGCAACTACATACAACAATGTTGCAAATGTACAGCAAATTGACGAAGATATTTAAATCAAAACACTTTGAAAACTATTTCACCAACATAATGCAGAAATATGTTGATTACAAAATTATCTTTAAAAAGCAATTTTAAAAGACTATAAAGTAGTAGTATATTAGAAAACGGCGAAGTATTTAAAGTATTTACAAAAAAATCTGAATAAAAGTGAATGATTGCATATCCGAACTTACTATAACCTTCACAGATGTCACTCAGGATTTGAATCTTGGCCATTTTAAATAATACAGTGCTTTATTAATATTATAAAGTTTACCTTTTGCTGAGGTAATCCCCGCCTGGTATCCACCACAGACACTTTCATTTGTCTTTAACAGATAAACTAATTACCGCTACTGATTTGATTATAGTTGAGTCATTGTCAGTTTTTTGCTCGTTTGTTAAAAATCTTTTTAATTTTGCATAAATTACGTACAATATAAATAAATTAACGGCACAGGACGTGTGACGTCGGCTATCGGCAACACCGCCGATCCACATATTATCGGACTCCACTCGTTGCCTCGATTGCACTTCGACCAGACGTTTCAGCAGCATCTACACCGTGTAAGCGACTTCGAACCGTTACATAAGATTGCAGATCCAGTTGGGGATAGTCGAGTGTGATCGGCATAAACATAGCTAAAAAATTATCCAAAATGCAGTTCCGTGTAGCTATTGGAACCAGCCTTTTAATAAGCATTATTGGAGTAGCTGAATCAAACTATACGTCCATTGTTCAAATCTCGAGTGGCCCAGTGCGTGGAAGAATTTTAAAAACAGCCAGGCGAAATGTTGATTACGCATCGTTTCTAGGAATACCGTATGCAAAATCACCAGTGGGAGAACTCCGGTTTCAGGTAAGACAATTATATAAAAATATTGAAACATCCTTTTTTCTTTGATAAAGATTTTGGAAGGGAAAGCTAATAAAAAATTTAGCCTCCAGTTGAAATGGAGAATTGGTCAGAAGTATTTGACGCTTATGACGAAGGGAGCGTATGCTTACAATTCTTATTACAAAATGCGAGCATCATTGGTTCAGAAAATTGTTTATTATTGAATGTTTACACACCTCACGTATGTACAATTTAATATTAATTAATTTTTGCATATTCTTATCAAAATTCAATAATTATGTAAATTTGTTATTAAAACAGACGAATTTTAACAAAGTTAATGAAACCAATTTAAAACCAGTATTGGTATGGATACATGGTGGAGGATTTAATCAAGGTGCAGGCTCTTATCTTACAGGACCAGATTTCATTCTTGAAGAAGACGTAATTATAGTGTCAATAAATTACCGCCTTGGGCCATTAGGTATGAATACATATTAAGTGTTATGTATAACTACATAATTAACTAACATGTCATATCCGTGTATTTTCTGTGAATTAATGCAACAGAACAATATTTCTAAAAATGCAAAATGTTCGTTGTTAGGATTTCTTAATTTAAACCATAAAAATGCGACTGGCAATACAGGATTGAAAGATCAAAGTTTTGCTTTAAAATGGGTGAAGAAAAATATAGCTAAATTTGGTGGAGATCCAAACAAAGTAACTATATTTGGCCAAAGCACTGGAGCAGCAAGTGTGGATTTCCATGTTTTGTCAGATATGTCTTCAGGTAATTATCAATACATTTAAATTAAATGTACATAATTATAAAAGGTAATATTTAATCCCGAAATAGGTTTGTTCAGCCGATCAATAGGAATGAGTGGCTCAGCTCTTGCCCTTTTTTGGGGTGCGCAGCCACGCTCAGAAGCACTTTCGCTAGCCAAATCACTTGCTTCAAAATTGGGCACCAAGGCTGAAACTGACGAGGAAATTTTGAAGGTTTTTAAGACGGCTTCAGCAGAAGACATTATAGCAAAGGCATCAGAAATCCAAGTAAGTATAGTTATGATATAATGCTTTAAAAAACTTGGGATATATTTTTTTAATAATTATATACCACTTTTGTTAAAAGGTAGCTTTTCGACCTACGATTGAACGAGTATCCGACATAAATAATGAGAAGTTTTTATCTAAATGTGCTGTTGATAAATATCGTTCTGGTAATTATAATAAAGGCCCGCATATGTTGGGTTTTACTTCACCGGAAGTTAAAGTAACAGAGCTATCAGGCAAGTAACAAACAGCTTGTAAACTTATCAAAGTCTAACGTGCATTTAATTATAAAAATTTCAATTTATTTTTTTCGCAGCTTTTCTCTCACAAGCAATATCGGGCATAAAAAAAACACTGAAAAATGCATCAATTACATTACACTATCCAATACTAGAACTAGTTTCAAACAACCCAAACGCAACATTGAACCAAGCTGATTACGTCAAATTGTCAAATGTAAGTCGGTCCACTGTTTGAAAAGAATCTAAAAACATCTTTGTAAACACTTAATGCGATAAATTTTATTTTTCATACTTATAGTTATTATCAGATCTAATCATCGTAACTGGAGTAGATTCAAAGCAGAAGATGTTATTACGTCATAACAAATATCCTATTTACTATTATCGCTTTTCTTACGATTCAAATTTACCAGCAGAAATTAATAATCGTAACCCACCGTTTCACATCAATGGTAACATTTTATTTGATTTCACTGAGACTACATAAAGCTGGATATTATTTAAAAAATATTTAATAAAATATGATTATATGATTTTTTAGGCGCAGAGCATTCAGATGATCTTCTTTATTTCTTTTACGTATCTCCTCTTCAAATCCAAAATAAGGATCCCGGTGTCGAGCTTACCATTAATCGATACGTAAGACTTTTAACCAACTTTGTCAAATACGGGTACATGTTATTCTTAAATTATCTTAATGTGTTATAAGTTAAAATATTAAGACAATTCTTGTTTTTAGAAATCCTACGCCAGTTGGAAGAACAGATGACTTATTAAAAGTAAAATGGCCTAGGTCTGGAATATTAGGCTTACATTTAGAAATAAACGAAGAACTTACTGTAGGGCTGCGTCCAGTAAGTTTTGATGTATTACTTAACGAAGTGATCGGTATTGGAAATTCACCCATTATAAATGGCTGCTTTTAAAAATCTTTTACGCAACATGTTCAATATTGCCTGTAAGCAATGAAATATAAGCGAGAAATTTGTACCTAGTTTACTATTTGTAAGTCACTTTAACAAAGAATTTTAAAGAAACTGTTTATTTTATTATTTTCTCTTGCGTTTGCAGTATGTCCTTTTTTATAAATGCTAACTATAAAGTAGTACAAAAGGACTCTAAAGTATCTGTTTAAAAAAATTCTTATACAAGTGAATGTTTGTCTAGCTGAATTTACTGCAACTTCCACAGGTGCACCTTAGGCTTTAAGTTATATTCCGCCATTAATGATACTAATATTGAAGGCTTTAAAAGAGGCAGGAAAACATTACCTTCATATACCGAGATTGCATGATTAAATATTGAAAGATAATCCATTTACAACCGACCAAGTGTACATTAAGATGTGTATCTTGAAGTATCATGAAGTTGCAAACTGCAACTTCATGAAATTAATAATAATAAGGTGAAATTTATGATCATTCGCAAATAATAATATCTAACAAAAATGATATTAGTTAATAGTTTATTCACAAACATTCAAGGTGCGGCCCTTTCTTTGAAAATTGCAATAACAGTTTATTTTAATTGCCAAACTAATCGAATTAAGGCATTATACCAAAAATCCACACGACTAATATTATAAATTGCTATTTTGTTATTAATTCATCGCATTGTACAATACAAAAATGGACTTGATTTTTCGTTTAGTTAATATACTTCTGAGAATCCCCGGCGGGGATCCACCGCAGACACTATCATTTATCTTTCGTATTGTGGATAATAAAAACAGTGCATGTCAAATGTGTAATTTGACTTTAACAGATAAGCTAATTTACGCCACTGCCTTGAGTAAAGTTGAGTCACTCTCGGCCTTTTCCTTATTTGTTACCATTCTTTTCTAATTTTAACCAAACTGTAGTAAAAATAAATTGCCTGCACTAAACACAATAATTTTGCTTTCATGCTTGGTAAAAAAAATTCATTGAAAATAATCATGCAATTCAAATATTTATGAGCAGATCACAGAAGCAATCTTAAATCATCAAACATTAAAAACGTTTACTTAATAATTTTATCTTTATTTTGGTTTTAAGCCAAGCTAATAAAAATAAAACCTAACTGATAAGCATAAACTGTAATATAAAAAGGGTTGTTCGATAAAAACTTGGTCAGAGTGATACTAGCTATAAGCCGGTGGGACCGTTCCTTTTTACACTTATATTTTTAAAGGAAAGTATATATAACGGTATGGCACAACTGCAGCAAATTAGCGAAGATATTCAAACCAAAACAACCATTACTATTTCATGTATAAGATATAATTCTAAGAAGCAATTATTTGCATTACACTTTTTAGATTTGTGAATATATAAAAAAAATATACAGGATGAAGCTGCACCCAATTTTTGTGGTCTGCCTTTCAATGTACATTACTGGAATAGCTGAATCTATCTCTACGAGTGTGGTACAAACCTCAAACGGCCCAGTACGTGGGAGAATTTTAAAAACAATCAGAAGAAATGTCGAGTACGCATCGTTTCAGGGAATACCGTATGCAAAATCGCCAGAAGGAGAACTCCGTTTTCAGGTAAGACATTTTTTATAAAACTAGAAAAATCACTTTACCTATAATAAACATTTGGAAATGCAAAGGTAATAAAATATTTTAGCCTCCAGTTGAAGTAGATAATTGGTCCGGAGCGTTTGACGCGTATAACGAGGGGAGTGTATGCGTTCAGTTCTATTTGAAAAATTCAAGCATTATTGGTTCAGAAAATTGTTTATTTTTGAATGTTTACACACCTCACGTATGTATATTTTTAATTGTTTTTGCCACTACTTAGATAAATTAAAAATAAGTCAATTTGTTAATAATAGACGAATTTTAACAAAATCAATGAAAACAATTTAAAACCGGTAATGGTATGGATTTACGGTGGAGCATTTAGTATAGGTTCAGGTACCTATAATGCAGGACCAGATTTTATTCTTGAAGAAGACGTAATCATGGTATCGATGAATTACCGACTTGGACCACTTGGTATGTATATATTAAATTTCCATAAGTATCGCAGTATATCGTAAATTTAAAGAATCATTATTAAGCAAAAATCTTTTATTTTCGTGGATACTTTGTGGATATTTTTGTAGATACTTTTATAAACTTTACGTATATCATTCTTTATGCGAGACCATTTGATAGTATTCGTGATATCGAATATAATGTGGATAAATTGGGATATAAATGTACTTGCAATATTATTACAAAGTAAATATTTTAACACTTACCTTTTTTTAATTATAAAAATTCTTCATATTATCCATAGTTATAGTAATTGTAGTAGCTCATTTTGTAGTTTGCTCTAATGTACATAATTTTGGCAATAAAGTATACATAAAAATGACAAACCAGTTACCTAAACAGATTTTAAAAAAGCTAGATAAACGTATATATCAACGTAAAAAATATTCAAATGTTGATGTTCAACAATTGTTTATTCCGTAACTTTTTTCAAATGACTTTACTTTCCGATGCTGGAAAATTAAATTCTATTAAATTACGATGCTCTCCTTTAATTATTAATAACCATCAGAATAATACCTTTATCTCTAAAAATGTAAATGTTTAATTTAGGTTTCCTTAATTTAAATCATAAAAATGCGTCTGGTAATATGGCACTTAAAGACCAAAATTTAGCTTTAAAATGGGTGAAGAAAAATATAGCTAAATTTGGTGGAGATCCAAATAAAATAACTATATTTGGCCAAAGCGCTGGATCCGTAAGTGTGGATTACCACATTATATCGGAGATGTCTGCCGGTACCTATATTTATTATTTAACAAAATATGTAATATTGAATTATCGACAATATTAATTAGTGCAATAACGAACAATGCTTCCTAAAATAGGCTTGTTCAATAATTCAATAGCTATGAGTGGCTCAGCTCTTTCCTTTATATGGGGTGTACAGTCTGGCTCAGAAGCACTTTCGCAAGCTAAAATACTTGCTTCAAAACTGGGGCCCAAGGCTGAAACCAGCGAAGAAATCTTGAAGATTTTGAAGACAGTGTCAGCAAAGGATATTATAGCAAAGGCATTAGAAAATCCAGCGGTAAGTATATGTTTGTGATAAAATGCAATAAAAAATCCCGAGCGTATGTTTCTAGTAATTTCATGTAATTCGTTGAAAGTTCCCTCCCCCTTTTCGACCTACGATTGAACGAGTATCTGATATAAATAACGAAAAATTTGTACCGAAATGTGCTGCTGATAAATTTCAATCCGGTGATTATAACAAAGGACCTCACATGCTGGGTTTCACTTCACGTGAAGTTATAGCATCAAAGTTGATAAGCAAGTATCAAACTGCTTTACGCCTCTTTTTTTAATATTACCTATCTATTAATATTACCTATAACCATACCTATCTTTTAGAGTATTACGTATTTACATTTAAAACGATCCATTTATATTTTTCACAGCTGATCTCTTAAAAACATTATCGCTGAGTAAAGGCCTACTAAAAAATGCATCAATTACATTGAGCGATCCGGTATTAGACCGATTTTCAAATAATGACAATATAATCGGAACATTAACACGAGATGCTATCGAAGAATTGTCGAAAGTAAGTGACTCCACAGTTTTAAAAGAATCCAAACAACGTCTTTCTAAACATGAATGATATATAAACTTTATTATCCATCATACCTGTCTAGAGACTAACAGATTTATTCTTCGTAACTGGTATAGATTCGAAGCAGAAGATGATGTTAAAACATAACAAGCACCCAATTTACTATTATCGCTTTTCTTACGAATCGGATTTACCAGCAGAGATTGAAAATCGTCATGAAACATTAAACATTAGTGGTAGTTCAATATTTTATTTATTTTCACTCGGAATATGTGACTTTGGGTATTATTTAAAAAATATTTTTAAATAATAATTTTATGACTTTTTCAGGCGTAAGGCATGCTGATGATCTTACGTATTTGTTTTACGTATCTCCTCTTCAACTCCAAAATAAGAATCCCGGAATCGAGCTTACAATTAACCGCCATGTCAGGCTTCTGACAAACTTTGCAAAATACGGGTACATAGAATTATTTTAATATTATCTATTTTTAAATTATATTATTTTTATATAATGCAAAATATTAAAACAAATCTTATAAATTATAGAAATCCTACGTCAAATAGAGAAAAAGATGACTTATTAAATGTAAATTGGCCTAATTCTGGAATATTAGGCTTGCATTTAGAAATAGATGAAAAACTTACTGTAGGGTTGCGTCCAGCAAGTTTTGGTGTATTACTTAATGAAGTCATCGGCCTTGGAACTTTACTTTTTAATTCTTGTCTTTAAAAATGTTTCTTATGAATTCTTAACATATTTATTATCTGTAAACTACCGAATATCGCCGAGAAAATAAAAATAAAAATTGCAAATTTGTTATAAAGGTGGGCCAGTTGATTTTGCTTATACAGAAGCATTTTAAGTTGTTTGCTGATCAAGCTCATTTTTTAATAATAAATAATAACTACGAGGATGGATGCAAATTTGCTTGTCAATTTTTAAACGTCATCTGGAAATTCAATATTTTATCAGCCATTTGTCTTTGTATTAGCAGCGAGGAGCACTTGTTTATATATACATTTAATCCTTATGACCGAGTAGGCACTGCTTTTTGGAAAATTGCATGGGTCAATAATAACGCTGGTAATTACTGGACAATGCTTGAGCATTCTTTTAACGGGCCCTTCATTAATATGAATGGTAACATTTTAATTCTAACTTTTGGAAGATGCAGTTCATTCGGCCAATCTTCTTTATAATCTTCGAGAAAAAGCTGCTCTTTTTAACCTTTTAGCTGCGGGGAAAAAAATTTTAAACTATTTTTTAAAACCATTTTTTAAAACATTAAATATTTTGTGCCTCTAGAGTGGTCGATATATCGACCACCCCCGCAGCTAAAAGGTTAAAGATCGAATTATTACACTATACCAAAAATTTTCGACCTTCATATGACTTAGGGGTCCTCTAAAAAATGAAAAAGAATAGGTGAACATAATATTGGGATCATATTTTCCTAAACAAAAATTTACTACACTCGGTTACATATCCCGTATTGCTTACGTTGCTTTACCATTCAATTCTGTCTTACTTTAACATAAATCGGTACCATTTTTGGTACGTATTTATTGATTAGTGAATTCTACAATTACTTCTAAAAATAGCAGATGGCATACTTTTTTACTTAAAATTAGTTCTATCAATAACAATAATAATTTGAATAAATTAATATTTCTAGAAAATAATAATGGATCGTTGCTTTAACAAAATCATTTTTCGGCCTAGCGGGACGGAAGTACCACCTTCCCTCCCGGCGCCCGGTCGGGAAGGTCGTAATTCCGGCCTCGC